>CABFOV010001170.1:5523-44087 GCA_902141375.1 Timema poppense
CCCCTTGTCACATTATTGCACCAAGTAATTTTTTTAAATTTACAATTTTAATGACAGGCGTTGTTTTATTAGTGTGCATATGGCTACGTCTTTGTGTGATATGATTTTGTATGTGAAATTTATAACAAAATGTACAATGAATTTTATTTATAGGTACACTCTTGTGAAATTTATTTAGTAATAATTATAATAAAGATTTGTTAACAAAATAAAGAAAGTTTTTATTACATAATGTAATATATTTAAACACAATGAAGAGATAAGGTTTTCAGAGCAAGCAACCAATCTTGGGTCGTAAATAGTCGGAAAAGAACAGCACCAGATATCCTTGGGTTTTCTGGGAATGAGTCCTGTCGTCAGCAAGAATGCTCTACTTTATATTTATGGTTATCTTTTTATACTTGGTAGCTTACTAACTGTTCGGGTTATAAGCTTGAGTACCAATTACTCTAAACGATTTTAGGGATTATGAAGGTTATATTTAGAAGAAGTGTACCCACATTTATGTAGAGAGAGAGTGTAAAAATAGGCCATACTCAACAAAGACATAGCATTGTCTTCGGCTCTATCCAGCAGACACATAGAAGTGTCTTAGGCTCTACTCACCAGAGGTATAGCAGTATCTTGGCCTATAACCACCAGAGACATAGCCGTGTATTATGCTATAACCACCATAAACATAGCAATGTCTTATGCTATAACCACCAGAGACAAAACAATGTCTTAGGCTCTACTCACCAGAGGTATAGCATTATCTTGGCTTATAACCATCAGATACATATCCGTGTCCTAGGCTATAACCACCAGAGACATAGCAGTCTCTCAGCCAAATAGCGGAAAAACCAAGCTCATCATACCCGACTGAGATTCGAGCCTTGATCTCCATGTAATCGATAGTGTAATATGTGAGGGCAGCGCCTTAGACCACGCGGCTACTGAAGCGGCTTCATTCTCGCTCCATATAACATTATTCCGAGTTTTTATTGCTTAAGAAACTTCTGTCGACAACCTGAGTGGGTTCGAACTCGTGAACATCAGGTCTTTTAGGTGATCACTTTACCCCAAGACCACCGAGGTCTACCTTAGACTTAAAACTCATTCTTATCTGACCTTACTTGCAGGTCAAGTCGTCGTAAATTATTTTGTATCAAACATGATCATGTGTTTGGTTGGCATAGCCATAAAGATCTGTTTAATTTTTTATAATGAAATGGATATTACATTTTTTTAATAAATACATATTACATTTTTTCCAGGTGGTACAGCATCAAACAAAATATCACATTTTAAAACAATTACATATTATATTACTTGTGCATTATTAATTTTAAACAGTAATGTTGGTTTTGTACATCTCAAAAGCAAGCTAGTTTTTGTGAGGAAATATTTTTTTATTGTGATTACACATTTAATTAACAAAGATTAATAGGTATATTTTTATAAAATCATAGCATAAAAATAACATATTTTAAACAAATTCACATACATCACTAGAGTTTTTTACATTTTATACAAATGGGAAAAGAATAAGTAGTTTAAAAAAAATCATAAGTAGTAAATAGTGTGATTCTCTTTCTTATCAATAATTATCAAAAATTTACACACTACTTACTTAAAGTTACAATGTATTTCAAAATTTTGGATTAATAAAGGAGGAACAGGATTAATCCAAATGATGTATATTATCTGACAAACAAATAGTTCTAACATTCTTAAAATTGTCTGTTAATAAGTTTTTAATTTTTATGTCTGGTTATGTGGTATAGAGCACTAGGCTAAATCATGGTTTAAACTAGTAGGGATAGCCAGCACACTTACCTTGGTGATACTGGAGTAGAAATTGTTTAGATATATCACTAAAAAACACAAACACATTTTTAAGGACAAACTTTCACTGTCACAGACAACTTCATCAGGTCAGGAGAGTAGACTGATGCTTTTGGTTGAACTGTAAGGTTGACTGTCCACAGCTGAGTCAGCTTACAGTTCAACCAAAAGCATCAGTCTACTCTCCTGACCTGATGAAGCTGTCTGTGACAGTGAAAGCTTGTCCTTAACAATGTGTTTATGTGTTTTTTAGTGTTATATTTCTAAACAATTTCTACTCCAGTTATCACCAAGGTAAGTGTGCCGGCTATCCCTCCTAATTTAAACCATAATTTTTATGTCTGTAATTCATCTTATTACTGTATCACTGCAATCATCTTTTTAAAAAGATCAGTACGATATTAAAAGGAATGACTCGATTGGTTTGAATGCATTATATGTTTTGTTAAGTGGTAACTTCTCGTTAATAGTTATTGACTAATTTTTCTCATATTATGTTATGGGTCAGTTATTTCAAAGTTACCAGGGGACAATTATTACTGATCAGCGTCTTTAATGAACGGAAGCTCCTCCTCTATTGGGGGATTTGGTGTCTCGCCGTTGTTTCCCGGGTGCTTGGCAGGTTTCTTCGGGCTATTGACGCAACCGTCACATTGGCACGAGGCAGGAACAGAAATTTCTCTCTCGAGAACGTGTCCATCCTCACAGGTCAGCTTGACCTTGAGGCGATTAAACTTCACTGCTTGGCAACACTGACAGTCACTCTCGTGGTTACTCGTTACTAGGGAAGAATTTTAATACTCTTAATTACCAGTTTTAATTATGACTAATATTCTCCACACCATTCACTATCAAAGTAAAACAAAGAAATTAATCGATTATTTAGCCATTGGGCCATTTCATTGTTAAAAAAAAAGCATTTATTAGAGTTCGGCCAATCATCCGTTTGGCTGATGCCAATTATTTGTTGCCAATCTTGCCGATAATCCATACCAATCATTTACTTTATTTTCTGTACAATTTAAAAAGATACTGTGGAAAACAACACACATTCATTTTTGAATATACATACACTTTTGTTCATTAAATTCACAGTAAAAATATTAATAGACATAAAAATATATTGTTTGGTAAAAATCTCAACAATGCTGTGGCAACTATTAGAAAAAGGGGGAGGTGAAAATAAAAGGTAGATCTAGAAATCTTCTTTGATTAAAATCCAAAACACTAAGTTGTGAGCATTAATTATTAATCATTTATAATAATTATTTCAAAACTAGCACAAAGTTATTCAAAGAAGAGGTTTATGTTTATTTGTATTAATCTTTTCCATAAATTGTTGCTAACAAATATTATTGTAAAATGAATTAGTGCCTGATGGCTTGGAAATGTACCGTATAATAAGACAGTGTAGAAACATTGTACAATACTGTAAAGTAAGTAATTGATAGAGAAGGAAGCCAACCTGAAAGTATAGTTAGGTTAGGCCCAGATAGAAAAATATATTTCTCTCTTAATGTCTTCTCTTCTCAAACTATTGCACTTTATTACATTTCACACATTGTTGAATTTTCAAATCTGTTCCTTTATCATTAGAAGAGACACATTGAAAAAACATAAACAAAGATGGCTATAGTTCCATAGCCCAACTTTGTTTGTGTCTGCTCAAGAAGGGAACTGACATACCCCAAAAATTACATGATTATTGTGTTTTGTTGTGATTTAATTGTTAACTTTGAGGCCTACAGTTTTCTGGTAAGTGTATAGGTCTTGCCCTTCTATCCTCCTTTCATTGTTTAATTTAATATAGCCATTTGGCGTCATTTTCCCTTTGTTATTTATATTTTAAACAATATACTTTAACCATACAATAGTGATGAATGACAATATAAATACTTTATTTGAGCAGTCCAGTAGTTATAATCTAGTGTTGAATTTTTGTCATTATTGTTACCTCTTATTTTTCACACTTACTGTTGCTCACAAAATGTTGACCTTGAGATCTACCCTAGCTATATATATATTTCACTTGCAATCCACCAAGTATGACTCACCTGAGATTGTCCTTTCAAACGTTAAATTGGTGAAATTAATCAGGTTAAAAATGCAGGTTTAGCCGATTTGTGCCATAATCAGCCGACAATCGAATGTTAGTCGGCATCCTCCCAGCCCTTATATGTATTTGACATATTTGTTATTTATAATTTATTCAGGCTCGTCGAATCATTTTCTGACTTGGGGGTTTAAAAATTTACTTTGAATATATTTTTGACTATACACAAAGGGTTAGTTAACATTCTAAACTGTACTCATAAAGAGATTGTCCACTAGCTGTTCAGGTTATATGCACATGTACTAAATACGCTATTGAGTTAGGGACGAGAAAGGTTTAGTTTAGAGAGTGTCCCCACATTTGCATGGAGGAAGAGTGGAAAACCATTTTAGAAAAAAACCTTCAGAAAACCTGACCAGGATTCGAACCATTATCTACCAGTCTGGTCTATTGCGATACCATGCCGCCGCTCGAGTGGGTTATTAATTGTTATATTTTAGTAACAACACTAAAAGACAATATAACGTAAGTAAAAGTGTTACCAGGGTCATAATATGTTGATGATCTGCACGTTCCATCGCACTCGGTGAAGTTCTGGATGGGCCAAAGGTTGGTACACTTGCCGTGAGTTGCTTCTTCATGTTTGACAAGGTTCACAGTTTTTGTTTCAGGCAGCAGCTCAGGTCGGCAGTTCACTAAAATCAACATTTAAAGTCCCTCGCTAAAGTTAAAGTAATTGTATTAAATTTGAAAGAAGAAGCAGGGAAGGCGGATAGAAACATATAAAAGAGAACGAACACCATATAGCTTTTACAATGAAAAGAAGAACACAGTTCACACTTTACATTTCTGCCAACTAACAAAGAGGACATTAATTTATCATCGTAAAAGGGAAGACCCTAATCACTAACAATAAATGTTTCGGCCATGACAAGAATCAAATCTGGGACCCAATTGCTCAGTAGGCAGACATGTCATCAACTTAGCTAGGACATTTTAAGGGTTTTTCTCACTATTCAATGTTGATAAATATATCAAACACTACATAGTTCTGAGTTAAAATAATTTTAATCGAATAAATTGAAAAATTGCACCTGAACACGAGCATCAAACCCGAGACCTTTGGCTTAGTGTGCCAATGCTCTGCCACTGAGCTATCCAGGGATTGTCTTCACTCATATTTTAAGGCAGAGTCTGAGATGGACATGTGGATATTATCAGATACTAATAGCTATGAAGTAGGTAGGCAAGAGACCACAAGGGAGACCAAAGAACAGATGGCAGCAAGTGTGCAAGTGAGAGGAAGAGAGTGCAGGAGGAAGCATGGTGGAATGACAGAGGGAGATGAAGGCATTTTACTAAACAAATCCGGCTACAGGCTGGAAACAGTTGATGATGATAATGACTAAGAGCTATCGTTGATATCACAGCCGCCGGCGACTCTGTTGTGCTCAGAAATACAAATACATTGTACATTTCAAGTGAAAATGTTATTATCGAGATACGGCTCATGTCCATAATTATAATTATTATTCATCCCCCAAGCTTCACCTTTCATGTATACTTAATTGTATAGCATTTCTTTCTTTTATAAAGTAGTTTTACCAAACTAGAGATGACTTACTGAATGGCGTTCCCGTAGGACGCAAGCACTTCCAACAGCAGCCTTCTTGGTAGAGACTGTCTTTAGGACAGTCCTTCACATCCGAGCATGTTTCTACCGTGGTTGTTATCTGAAACTGAAATAAACAAAAATATAAATAAATAAAGTGACCTGCTATTATTAATGACCCTGCTTTCTATGTGACAACATTTGTGATTTAAACTAACTTACTCCTAACTTACTGGTCTAATTTCGACATATTTACCAAGTTAAATTCATTCCTTACTCACTCTATTTGCAAATGGTCAATTTAGATTAAACATTGAAAAGAGGATTAAGGGCAAGCCTTATACACCAGAAAACTGTTGGCCTCAAAATTCACAATTCAAAACACATATTTATGCAATTTTCAGTGTTCTCATCTGCTGAAGAAGAGAGTGAAACTCAGAATGGACGGACTTTGGCAGCATGGTCACAGGTTGATCTTGGTCACTTAGATACTGTTGTTGCCTGTTCAAACTTGTGTCTTTACTCTTGGTAGAGGGATAGAATGTTGTATTTATATTATAATTAACTATATAATTGTTAAATGATCAGTTATTATTTATTATTATGACTTATTTAGAAGTTACCGACTGGTGTGAGTAGGCCTGCTTGGAAGTAAAGGAGAGTAGGTTATCAAAGTTTGAGACCAGGAGGGTGCCTGCCTGTATTTGGTTATATATTGATGAACGAGTTCCCACCTATGAAGTTGGGGAAGCATTGCAATTATTGGGGTGGGCTCGTGTCAAAATATGAATTATATGTTTGAGCACGAAGTACTACTGGTTTGTCGGGTTCGTTGTGGTTGGTATCAAAACGGTGATCATTCATTTGTTGTCTGAATGTTCCTGTGGCGAGACCGATGTCTTCAGCAATGCAGTATAGTAGTTGCATCGTAAATGGTAGGTACAGTAGCCCCATGGCTTCTTTGATGATGACTGACAGCTCACAGCTGACAGCTTTGAAAAGTTACCAGACCAAATTATGTATCCCTACGCCGAACCATATGATCTGCAAAAACATGTGTTTAGCAGCTGTCACTTCTGACAGTCAACATTTAGGTATATTCCTAAATGTTGACTGTCAGAAGTCAGCTGTGAGCTGTCAGTCAGCACCAAAGAAGTCGTGGGGTTACTGTATATAAGATTTTCCATGGAGCAGTCATATTGGCCATTTGTGAGTCTGCAGTTGAATGAGGTGGAAGGGTTGGAGAATTTTTCAGCTACCACATCTCGGTTTGTTGCAAAGGTAGGAACCTTTGAGCTAATGTTGTTTGTTGTTTGTGGCCAAGGGGGGTGAGTTTGAATGTGATTCTTTGAGCACTGTTGAAAAGATTTTGTGTGGGAGGTGGTGATATTATAGCCTGTGTTCAGGATAGATCTGAGTTTGTCTATGCCTTCGTAATAGTGGGTGGTGAGCGATATGACATTGGAAGGCTCTGTTTATTTGACTGTTGACTATGTGTTTAAGATAGCCTCGAGCTGTGAGAGTCTTGAAAAGTTGTTGATATGGCTTGTCTTCCTTGGAACATAATATGCGTTTAGCTCTGGTAGCTGGGAAATAAGGTAAATAACGTTTTACATGAAGAGGATGGTTGCTTTGGAAATGGAGGTTCTGTTGATGGTAGCTTCGGTGTGATTGATGTTTTATGTTTTCCTCGTGAAGTTTTAGTTCCAGATCAAAGAATATGGCATAATGTGAAAGGTTCCAGGCGTATCTGAGGGTACTATGGTTATTTAACCCGTTCAAAAACTAATTTATTACAGTTAAAATCACAGTACAATTAGTTAGAAACACTATCTTTCCAAGAGAGTCACAACGATTAGGGGAAATCATATAACATAGTGTTGATTATTAACTAACTTTGGGAGTTTGTACCAAGGTCCTTCGATAGGATGTTCGAAATGAGAGAACAATATTTGGACGCGATACTCACCTGTTCCCCGCGAATGTCACACGAGGATTTAGTGCAGTTGCCTTGCCACGTGTCCCCAGGTTTGTGAAGGGTCCCGTCATCAGCGACACACGCCCTCTGAACACACTTGCCGCAACACTCTTGAGAGGTGGGCGGGGACGGGACGTATTCCCAGCCCTGGGGAAATAATAAACAAGACAAATTTAATTATCATCTATAATTTAATAAACGTGAATATAATAATTTTAGAAAGATGAAACACAAATACAAGTAAAAACACTAACACATATTTACAAACACATCAATACTGCCATGTGGAAACGCAATATTGGAGTGTGCATAAATATACGCTAATGTTTCTATTTTTATTTGTGCTTCCATTTTTCTACGATTCTATCATATTTATTTAATGATATTAAAACTTATACACAATGCATTTTATTTCATACATTTTAAATTTAATAATTAAATATAACTAACATTCAGGACACTGCCTATTTTGGGTGACATACATTTGCATTACTAGTAGATAGCTCTTTAACAATTGTTTATCTAAATCAAGGAGACTTATTGAACTACTATGTATTCAAGGCAAGGATCCTTCTTGAACTATTGTGTATTCAAGGCAAGGATTCTTCTTGAACTATTGTGTATTCAAGGCAAGGATCCTCCTTGAACTATTGTGTATTTAAGGCAAGGATCCTTCTTCAACTAATGTGTTAACAAGGCAAGGATCCTTCTTGAACTATTGTGTACTAAGGCAAGGATCCGTCTAGAGCTATTGTGTACTAAGGCAAGGATCCGTCTAGAGCTATTGTGTACTAAGGACAGGGATCCGTCTAGAGCTATTGTGTACTAAGGCAAGGATCCGTCTAGAGCTATTGTGTACTAAGACAAGGATCCGTCTAGAGCTATTGTGTACTAAGGCAAGGATCCATCTAGAGCTATTGTGTACTAAGACAAGGATCCGTCTAGAGCTATTGTGTATTTAAGGTAAGGCTCCTTCTTAACCATTATGTATATCCAAGGAAAGTATTGTTGAATCAACGTGCAGCATGTAACACAGCAACTGTGCTACAGGGACAAAGAGTGACCTTCCGATATATTAGAGTGGTCGCAAGCGCGAGTGACCCCACCTTCAAACACTCCTCTCTACAGCTCCGTGTCCTCTCCCGCTTCAAAGCCTCACCACCTTCTCCAGAAGAAACGCATGTGATGTTCTTGCATCTGTTACTGGGAGATATCCAGTTCTCTCCAATCTACAACAAAAGCCGACAACAAAAATAGTAACAAATTTATCAACAAACAGCAGCATTTTTTTAAAGTAGTTTCCTATACTGTTAAATAGATTTGTATAATAGTATAGCATTTTAAATTTGAAATTGAAATGATTTGTTCTGTGACACTAAACTATTTTTTTTTGTCATAACAAGCTTAACTTCTTGAGAAGTAATCAACATAACATTTCAGATAAGTCATGTGGCCATATTTACATTTTATTTTAACAGAGCAACTCGCATTATTTAACTAAATACCATGAATACTTCTAAATTATATAGCATTAATTGTTTGGAGATTATATATTTATATATTGTTTTTATTTTCTATCGTTTAAATTAGAGTTTGTTAGAATCCACTAATTTAGGAATCGAATAAAAAATTGTTCGAGTCTCGAATCCTTGAATTTTCAATATCCGTAACGATTTGAGGGTCCCATCTTAATTTAAACTGTGTGTACTGTTTTGCTTGTTGACATCAGAACCTTTTGTGTTTTGCATGTTGACATCAGAACCTTTTGTGTTTTGCGGTTATTTGTGGTGTGCACACAATTCTACCATTATCTCACTCATTTGCTGTTTGCATCTCAGTTTACAAGCAGTGCTATGGTGTTGTCTCGTATCGTTGTCATGATCGGATCCATGCCCTTCAGATGCCAGTTGCATTTTTCAAAATATAATTTTGGCCTTGAACAGTAATTATATCATGCTTTCCACGCAATTCTCATGTGTTTGTGTGTGTCGTTCATATAAGTACACCTGAGGTTAATTCTAATGTCCATCTCAAACTATACAGCTCACTTAATTGTTTGGAAACAAGTTTTAGGAATGTAATATTTTTTAATTGACTCAATTAAACAACCATTACTAATTGATATATCAGTGGTTAGAGCATTGGAATACTAAGCCAAAGGTCCCGGGTTTATTGCCATGATTAGGTGTTGTTTTTCATTTAAAGAATATGATATCTAGATGCGACCATAACCACGCTTAACAAATATAATATCTTGGCTGTTTAATCCATCTTGATTTACAGTTGTCATTACATTATTGGAAAGCCCTCCCAAGTAGAAGGTGGCTGTGTTATCTGATAGTTTGCGATCTTAATTAATAACTTATATGTAGCTGACGATTTCCACAAGTCCATCACAGATTTTGCCTCAAAATATGAGTGAAGAATGACCCTGACATTGACAATGAATGACGGGAGAAAATTCCTGGATAGCTCAATGGTAAGAGCATTGGCTGACATACTAAGGGTTCAATATTCATGCCCTGGCGTCATTTTACATTTAAAGAAAATAAATTATTCAGTTCAGATACGGTTCAAAAATTTTTCAAAACACAATATCTAATTCGAGTTAGTAAGCTAAGATTTGAATTCAATTAAAAATTGAAAATATTATATCAGCACAGGCTTATTGAGAAGTACAAATATCACAAGTTTATCTTGTAATAACATGTGAGTGATAAGAGGTGCTAATTAGACTGCATCAACCCGACCTCATAAATCTTTTCTCCTTCCTTGCACTTTGTCTTCTTCTTCTTGGTGCAACATTGTCCCTCGACTACGACCTCTGTCATCTCGTAATCCTGCAGGATGTCTTCAGGGATTTCCAGGCATACCTCCTCTGTGACCTCCACTTGGAACTGTAACAATAAAACTACTTGACAGCACTGCATTTTAACAAAACTTTGTGTAGTAACTAATAATACTGGCTTATAACAGCTTTGAAACATCATGCACTTAAGAGGCCGTCTCATCCCATGGATAACACTTAACATAGGTAGGCGATATAGCTCAAACTAGACGTCTTAAGAGCCTGTCTCACCCCCCGGGTAGCACCTAACTTAGGTAGGCGATACAACTCAAACTAGACGTCTTAAGAGCCTGTCTCACCCCCCAGGTAGCACCTAACATAGGTAGGCGATACAGCTCAAACTAGATGTCTTAAGAGCCTGTCTAACCCCCTGGATAACACCTAACGGATAGAGGATGCCATTTGGTCATCATAACAAACTCTCCAATCATTAATTTCAGTTTTCTATATCAGAGCTGCTACTTATTTATTCAAGTATCTCCTCATTGATCCTCATGAAATTTACCTCATTTCAGACCCACTATTTCACAGAAAAATTCTGAAAGCGCCAAGAATTGAACCAAGTGAAATATAATTATTTTAAAATTTAAAAAATCAAACAATTAAATTGATTTCAACTACAATGTTGTAAAATTATAAATGCATATCAAAGGAGTTCAAATTCTATTTTTCAATAAACATTTAAATAACAATAATGAGAGAATATACAGTAAATGCCATAACCTTACACCGGATCAAGATAAAATAAATGTTTGGGTTTTCTATTCTTTTTGAAGAACTCAGCTTTTGATTATTTATTTGAATATACTTTGCAATAATGATCAGAAATGAAACATCCGTAACATTATTTTTTCCAGAGTAAAACCAAAGATCTAAACAATACAATAAACAACTATTTTTGTGCATCACATTTCAGTACCCATTCGGGTTATCCACACATTTGTTCCAATTAGTTAAGGCCAAGGAAGGTAAGACTTTTAGAGGAAATGTACCCACATATTCATGGAGAGAGAGAGAGAGAGTGGACAACATTGAGGGGGAAAAAACACTATTGGTACATCTGACCAGGATTTAAACCCCAAACTCGTCATTAGCAATCCAGTCCACTGTGATAATGATGTATTAGACCAGTGGTTCCCAAACTGTGGGTGGGTCGTGAGTGGGTTTAGAATTGTGAAAATTTCATTTTAATATAGAACATTATGAAAAAATAAAAAATAAAATAACCCCCCACTGCTTCCACCATTCCATCTCCAATCTCCATTAAGCTAAGTGGGTCACAAAAGTTTGTCGTTATAAAAATTGGGTCAGGGTTCTAAAATATTCGGTAAGTACTGCCTCAGACCATTCGAGCACTGAAGCGGGTAAATAGATGGTTAATTTTGACCTTTATAGTCCCAAAATTCACCACCGTCGCGTTAATAGTTGGCACTTACCATGTCATCTTCAACCAGACACTGGTACTTGCGACAATGGTCTTTCGACTGCCATATGCTACCCTGTGGTCTAAGCTTGTCGTTGTCGATGCACGCCACTTGCTTGCACCGGCCGCAGCACTCGGGCGAGTCAGGAGGAGAGTTCTCGTACTTGAAGCCCTGACACAGAGCGACAAAGATACTTCAATGAATATCAACAAACAGGCTACAAATCATTGTGTTTACAGGAATGTCCATATAGAGGGGACCACACTTCAACTAATTCTAATTAGTTGAAAAAAAACACCACTTGAACAGGGAAATTGAGCCCAAGACCCTGTGCTTAGTGCGCCAATGCATTACCACACTACACACAGGCCTGTGCACAAGATGGCTCTTGGATAGCTAAGTGGTAGGACATTGGCGCCCTAAGCCGCAAGTCCAAGGTTCGATTCCCATGCCCAGGTGTCATTTTCCAATTAATTTAAATTAAAAGAAATTTTAAGTTATTAAGTCCTCAGTGTTGATCGAGTACATAGGCCTGCACTAAACTAACAGAGGAAAAGTAATAGGAAAGGTGAAATACATTCTTAAAGATACCACTTGAACTTGAACCCTGACTTGGGGCAATGTCAGGCATGATAGTCGTCTTCCGAACTAGCGGAGATTCAGATTAACAATACCACGCCATAACTTCATATAATGTGAAGACTACAACTAAATCCAAGATTCAAACCAAAAACCAAAATTGTTGGACATTGTTTGAAGGCTCAGCACCTTAAGGCTATTGCCCACAACCTAGGTCAACATTCTTTTAAACCTAAGAACGATTCATTGGATCTATTGTAATTGAAGGTGCTATAAAACAGCCTGAGCTGTAAGAGACGTAACACTAACTGAACAGAGGAGGTTGTAGTGACTTACCGGTTTGCAGTCAGTGCCACAAGACTTGGTAATTAGACTTTTCTGTACAGATCCGTCCGGTGTTTCAACACAGGTCACAGTCTCACACCTGTCACCTGAGGGAGAGGACCACTGGGAGCCCGCCTTAACAAATACAATAATTCATGTTCATACTTCTTTGGTTCACAATACACAAAGAAAATACAAATGTTATTTATTTAAACAGGTATAAGTTTAACATCTGCTCACACATAATATATCCCAGACGAGTTTTCACGATTGACTTGCTTACATTTTGGTATCAAGTGCAATCGACCAAGAGGTTCTGATCAAGGTGGAGCGTGAAAACGACTTTGAGCTATTTTTCATGAACATAAATGGCAGTTGGAATAAAGTATTATGTAACAGCTGGAAGGTTAATTTATATAAACCCAAATATACTGCAGATTGATGTAAAATGCCCAATTTTTATATTACATACCAATCTAAATTTATCTTCACAAACATAATCTAAAGAAAACATAAAATAAGTATCTAAGAGTAATACGGCCTAGACCATAGAATACAATATTTATTTTATCCATAATCACACTTTTTTTAATTTCTTTTCACAGTTGTATTAAATGCTACAATATGACAATCCTATTTTTTGTTTTTACTTATCAGTAATAAGTGTTACTTAATGTCACATATTTATTGCGAGTAATTGCTACGTCTTACTTTACATCTGTTAAAATCCATTGACTACAAAGTTAGACTTGTTTAAATCTAACATAAGGATCATGCTGTTTTGAAGTTGACGCACAATTCTCAGCTCATTGGTCCGAAAGAGCTACCAAACCTGAGGCTTGGTATCGTTTCGGTCAAAAACACTCGTAACCAGCTGCGATATCAGGAGCATGAGAACACTCTGGTTGTAAACATCGATACCAGGTCAATCGTGAAAACACGCCTATTATGACATACTTTCAGACACATGCCAGTGCTAGCTATCAGAAACTAAAAATACCCAACCTTGGGTGAAAACATGCGAAGGTAGAGTTGTAAGTAGACACAGTGAAATTTTGTGAGTAGTGGTTTGACAAACTTTTACTTGGAACATTAAAATGACGAGTGTATCAAAACATATTTAAATGTATTCAAATTTACTCTCATTAGTTTATTTTCCCCTTTTCTTTAGTTTTATCAATTTCCTATATTAAAACATTATTTAGCCATTGGGCCACCTCATTTTCAAACAAAACATATTTAAAGTACATTCTGGCACTTTTGGATTTATAATACATATGTGAAATAAAACGAAATTGAGTATTTGACCTTTTAAATTTGAATTATGAACAAGTTTATTGATTTAAATGCGATTTAATGATAACATTCCAATAACAAAAACAAAAGTTCAAATAGAGAAGAAGAAAAAGAGACAATGCCTATGAAAGCTATTAGTTTTTTTTAACCTTATATATTTTGATTTGTTAGGTATTAAAACTATGATGATGATGATTATGATGACTATAAGTTTCCATAGTGAGAAGACAGGGACTAGAATGTGTAAAAAACACTCTCGGTGCTTCTGGTCAGGCGTGAACACCATCCTGTTGATTCAGTCCGCTACTCTAACTGTGAGGCTAATTCTACTTGTGATTTATATATGTATGCAATAAAGTGCAATAATCATGTTATTTATTATATGTCATTAAATATTATTTATTTATTTAACATCGTGTCTTACTACCCGTTCGGGTTATATGCTTATGTACTAATTATCTCTAATGGGTTAGGAATTGGGAAGGTTGAATTCAGAGGAAGTGGAGGGAGAGTGGAAAACCGTTTAGGAAAAACCACCTCCAGTCCACCTAACTGAGATTTGAACCTCAATCTCCCCGTCCTTGGCAGTCTAGCTCAACACAAAACTATCGCGTTAGCTAACTACGCCACCGGGGCAGGTGTCGTTAAATAAACACACAAATCAAGTTAAAAACCCTTAACGCAAATTTACCAACATTTCCATATCTAGATGCCACGTGGTATCTTCCTCATCCTTCAAAAACCAAGTTGGCACCACTGAAAACAACCTCTTGTTCAGAATATTATCTGCTGAGGAGGATGCCATGTGGCATCGAAATATTAAAGTTTTTGTATATTTGTGTTAATGTTTTTTAAATTTTATTTGTGCTTAATTTTCTTTACAATCCTACCATATCTTCTAGTAGTTTTTATAATTCACAATGATCTATGGTAGAAGTCTTCAAATTTGTTGTCCCATTAAGCATATGCAGTGTGGCGGGCACTATTTAATTTTACAAGGCAAATTTATGGGGAAGGAGAGAAGTAGGGAGAGGGAGATGGGGTTGGTGGTTCAACCCCCTCCCCCTCTAAGTTGACAAAAAAAAATGAAATAATAATTATTTACGGTTTTAACAAGAACAAAATAAAGGTACTAAAAAATTATGACTACTCACCACCATTTTGGTGTAAGTTCATTTTTAAAATATCTAGTTTTACTTTGTGTATTAATTGACAATGGAAATAGAAAGTACAAGTGTGGAGAGAAAGGTGGAAGGAGATAAGTATTTTAAATGAGGTAAAAGCAAAACCTTTCAGGTCGAAATTATTAGCATGGTAGTTCTGAATACATGTGGTAAATGAGTCAGCCAGGAAAGAGGAATGAGAGAGAGAGAGTGGATAAAAGGGGTGGCTTGGGGAGGCGGGGTGAGCTCTCAATCCCAAACTTCTTGAGAACTGCACGCGTGTAGATAAGTATATTATTATTTTTGGTCAGAAAAGTGACAGCTGATTAAAAGTGTTAGTCAAAAACCTATTATCAGTTGTGGTCAAAATGTGTCAGGAAAACGCAAAAAAAAAAGGTCAGTGGGCGCTACGGTGCCCACGGGCATAAGGTTGGGGTCTCCTGATCTAAATCATATCTGAATTATTTTATAGCTCTTTCCAATGACATTTAGTTTCCAAAAAAATGTCAAGAATCCTAGTATTACTTAAAGTGTGTTGATCCTTAAACCCACAAATATTAACAGTGTTTTCAAAATGAGATTCAAACCTGATGCACGACCTCCCCCTCCTTACAAGCAACTCTCTTGATATCAGGGCAGCACTGGTCGTACACAGGGACGTGTTGCAACACATAGTGGACCGAGTCTGCCTCCTGGAGGAGTTTGGGGCATGTTGTGATGGCGCAGACCGCTCGGTAACTGCCCGGAGAATCTCCGGAACACGAGCACTCTCGACAAGGCCCGTCTCGCCACGATGATCCAGGCTGCAACAGTATCAGGGAATAAGACATCATCATAAACTGTTTACAGCCTGTGGCCAAGTCAGTTTAGTGAAATGCCCTCATCTACCTCTGTCCTTCCACCATTCTTCGTCTTTTATTTGCTTCCAATAATCTCCTTTCATTCACAAACTTGCCGTTCTTTGCTCCTATTATCTCTTTATTGGTCTCCCTTGTGGTATTTTCCCTACATACTTCATCTTCATCATTATCCTTGGGATCCTTTTTCTATTCTCATTACATTCATTAGTTTTGGCAAAATATTTTAACTATAATGAACATTAAACCTTTTCGTAACTTTATTTTTAATACTGCAGTTCATGTTTCTAGTCACCAGCTTAGGTGGTTGCATGTTCTTAGGAATCAATATTGTTATATTTTAATTTATTTGATTTAATTGATGTGCACTTTATGAACCAACTGAATATATAAGCATGTGACTTATAAACTAACTTAAATCTATAACCGACACAACACCCAGACCCCCCGCCGTTAATTCCTCACTGTGAAAGGGGAAACCCACATTTCACCAATGATACATTTTTTCATATTGAGAAGACACTACATAAATAACAGTCCAGCACCTTAGCTCGGTCGGTAGCGTGTCTGCCTAACAAGCTAAAGGTCCTGAGTTTGATTCCCGGCATGGCCGAAAGTTTATCATTGATGAAAATATGGATTTACCTTTTCACATTAATACATTTAATGGCTGGAGAGCTGGATGTTGTGCCTGCCCTAGTCTTAAGTTAGATTATAAGGCATATGAAGCTACAACAGGCCTAGCAAACCGATAGTGGGAAACATATGGGTTGGATAAAAAACTGACCCAGGCCACAGGATGGAAATAGGAATGGATGTAAAGTAAAACATAAATAACAGTCCAGCACCTTAGCTAGGTCGGTAGCGTGTCTGCCTAGCAAACTAAGAGTCCCGGGTTTGATTCCCGGCATGGCCGAAAGTTTATCATTGATGAAAATATGGATTTACCTTTTCACATTAATACATTTAATGGCTGGAGGGCTGGATGTTGTGCCTGCCCTAGTCTTAAGTTAGATTATAAGGCATATGAAGCTACAACAGGCCTAGCCAGCCGGTAGTAAGAAATATATGGCTTGAATAAAAAAAACTGATTCAGACAACAAGCTTGAAACAGTAATGGATGTAAAGTAAAACATAAATAACACATAAAACACAAATAAATATATATGGGACTAAATACTCAAAGAATTTGAAAAATAACTGAAAACCTGCAGTAACAAAGTAATTTATTGTACCTGTTTGGTTACGGTGAATTTGTCAGTCGTGTTACGTTTCTTCTCTCCACCATTCACATCTGCCGTGAACTCAAATTCATAGAGACAAACATCTTGAGGAGGTTCTGAAAAAAATTCAAATGTAACAGTTTAAATTTTATAAATATACATTTACTTAACTAGTCACTTAGAAAAAAATGATTAGCTGTGAAGTTTGTTGTCTAATTAAATGTGTAATATTAGATTGAACATTTAAAGAAGGATAGAAGAGCAAGGCCTACACAATTACCAGAAAATCGTAGGCTCCAACACTCACAATAAAAGACCTTGCCCTTCTCTTTTCAATGTCTAATTTAATACAGCCATTTGGGAACATTTTTACTTAATAAACTTGGCTCATTAGTTAACCATACAGTAAAAAAAAAAAAATCTTGTCTTGGGAAATTGGCACGTTAATAGTTATCTAAATTGTTACTTGTATGGTTGTATAATCAGTGAAATAACCCTTTAGAACAAAAAAATAAGTTTAGACTAGCTATGAAACATTTAGCTTGCAGATTTTTTTTTCTTTTTTACCATTACTGGACTTGTTTTATAATATTTCTAGGATGAGAACTGGCTCACTGTATGCAGAAGGAAGAAAGAGTTTCATTTGTTAATTACTCCAACCATGACCTTTTGGTAATTTGTACCAGGGATGAATTGTAATTATTTCTTTATTTCACTAAAGAAAAGTTTAATAAAGGCTATGATTGTCTCTTAATCAACCTATTAATTTATAAACAGTGTTTCCTACATCCTCCATTTAACATAAGACAAAAATGTATTATACTTTCTACCAAATATAATACAATCACCTCATGAAGTGAAAAGAGGTATTTCAAAAGACAAAATGTAACAATAACCAGAAGTATTCTGCTAACACCATTCTTGTTAGTTTCTCAACTGACCACATGTGAAGGTTGGGCAGCACTTGCCCTTGGCGGGCGGTAGTTCTGTGAGTTTGTAGAACTGTGGGCAGTGACTAGGCTGGGGACACAGTGTGGTGTTGCAGATCCGAACAGAGACCGGACAGCAGCCCGAGTCATCCACAACGCTGACCATTCCTGGCACAAGCTGCCCTTCATCCCCCATGAACTCCTCCCCATCAAACTCAGGTATTGCATTCAAGATTTTGTAGCACTCGGCAGTTGGTTTGCACACTAAGGAAGAAAAACTTGTTAATTTGAGGTTATTGTATCATATTTGGAAGACGGTAAAGGAAAGGTGTATATAAATATATAAAAGGTACAACACAATTTGAGATTAGGTATATTTTTTATTTACACATATAAATGTGATAATAGAGATGGGTCGAACCCTATATTTTTAAGAAAAATAATCTTATTTTTTTTCTTTTCAAAATATTTAAAATTGGATTTTGAAAAAGTTAGGATAAAAGAAGCTCAAAACGGAGATAACCGAACTTCAATATTTTAATTGGCTAAGCTTTGTACCGCATTTACCTGAATATAAAACGAGTACCCCCTCCCCCCGCAATTTGGTCACCTTAAAATTGTGAGTCGTCTTATATTCCAGCACTTGAAAATTTTCCGCCAGGCTCAATGTTTATTTATTAGGAATAGTAAGCAACAGCTTTTCAAGGTCAAGATTTCTTTCCAGCCTAATTTTGGTTTCATGACATAAACAGCATTCTAATACAAATGTAATTCCATTATTTTAATCAAATATATTGATCTATAACAATGTGTTAAATATAATGAGTCTGTAGAAACTTTACTCCTAAATTGAATGAAGTTAATGCTGATTATGAAGTCTAACATGTGTTTTTTTCCTACAAACATAGATCATTTTAGGGTGGGTCAATTTATACAGTAATTTTTTTTTTCTCCAAGCAATGGGCATATTTTAGACATCAATGTTTACGACCTGAGCGTTTTCATGCTCCTGGTATCGCAGATGGTTATGAGTGTTTATAACTGAGATGATTCCAGGCCTCAGTTTGGAAACTTTTTCCTTGACTAAACTAAATAGCCTAGTACCAACCAATAATCTGATAAATATGCATCAATTTCTAAAAAGGCTTGACTCCTTATGTTAGATTCAAACGAGTTTAACTTTTGTATTTAATGGATTTTAGCAAATGTGAATTAAAATGGAAAGCAAATACTAGCATGAAGTAAGAAGGAATTATCACTGATAGGTAAAAATTTAATACTAGCACTTCCTATTCTCCATATTTTTTTGCGAATTTTTCAAACAAACATTGTGTACCCATAATAATGTTTTTATTATTTGTGAAAGGTATTTAAAAACCATTTAGCTATCGATAGAAGATATAGAGTACTATATGCTCCAAGCCTATTTACTCTTATATACATACGTCATGTTTTCCTGTAGTTATTTTTGGGAAGATAAGTTCGGCTTGCTATGTTGTATAAATATTAGGTCCGGTAAAAAAACCACCAATATAATCAATAATAAAATTAAATAAAGGCATTTTCCATTGATTTGTAGTAAATGTAGTTTGTTGTGCCTCATTGTTGAGTCGGCCCTCGTATCTTTCCTCCGCACTTGCCACACTATCTACTGCCTGGACCACTCCACAGCCCATATTCTCTAAGCCGTCCGTGACGAGTTCCCCACTGTACTCAGCGCCCATAAGAACTCCTCTTTCTATCGGCTCGCTTGACGGCCACTATCGCTCACGTTTTCCCGCACCAACGGGAAGCTCACTTTTCTCCCATTGGACAAGGCCAGGCAGCAGTGGAGGGTATTTGACATGGTGATTCCTTGGACAAAGGCCAGTTGGAGAGTGGCTACCCAATCCGGGTGCACTGTTTGAAAGAGCTATTAAATTGTCTTATGTTACGAAAGAGCAATTTTGTATTAACTCACTCTCCTTCCACCGTCATCCTTTACCTCCCACCGCGACTCATGTTGCTGGGACTCCATCCTACCTCCCACCGCGACTCACGTTGCCGGGACTCCACCCTACCTCCCACCGCTACTTACGTTGCCGGGTCTCCACCCTACCTCCCACCGCAACTCACGTTGCCGGTACACCACCCTACCTCCCACCGCGACTCACGTTGCCGGTACACCACCCTACCTCCCACCGCGACTCACGTTGCCGGGACTCCACCCTACCTCTCACCGCGACTCACGTTGCCGGTACACTACCCTACCTCCCACCGCGACTCACGTTGCCGGGACTCCATCCTACCTCCCACCATGACTCATGTTGCCGGGTCTCCATCCTACCTCCCACCATGACTGCTGTTGCTGGAACTCCATCCTACCTCCCACCGTGACTCACATTGCCAGGACTCCACCCTACCTCCCACCGCGACTCACGTTGCCGGGACTCCACCCTACCTCTCACCGCAACTCACATTGCCAGTACACTACCCTACCACACACGGGTTGGAACATAACGTCGCTGTCATGACATCAACCACTTACTCCTGAAGCCTCAGCGAGGGATAACAAGTTTTAAATAAATTAACCTAGCAACTGTTATATATACTTCACCCCAACAGCCATTTTTGTTTACCAAACGCAACTCAAAGTCATTTTCAAGCTCCATCTTGGTCAGAACCACTTGGTCTAAAACAGTCGATACCAAAAGGTAGCCAAATCTATCATGAAAACTCACGTAATGTTGAGAATGATAAATTAATAATCAAAGGCTAAGTTTTCTAAGCTTCACACACCCCTCCCATTTTATAATAAAATATAAGTATATAATAGTTTTGTTAGTTAATAATCTTCCCATCGTCAACATCGTGACGCTGTGTCACTCACGGCACACAAAGAAAGGACATCCTTCGGCGTCTGTCTGAAGCTTCATGACTTGGTCCGCACCACAATTTGGCTTCTGGACCTCGGGACATCCTCCGGGACTAGGGCTGGGTGTGGCCAAAGACACTGAAATACAAGTTGAGGTTATAGCCACACTCCCAGCTATAGCTCGGTAACTTTGATGCAACAAGACATGAATGGGTATCTCGGAAGAAGCCAATAGTAGACAAGTTTTTCAGAAATTACTATGTTTTCCTTGTTGTTTGTTTTTATGGAATAATCACCTTAAAAATAACCTGTATAAATCGACAGTTTACATGTCTTTAATCCACTTAATTAAGCATGTATACCTAGTTAAATATCGGATAAATATGTGCAGAAACTAAATATAAAAGTTAAAAATTCAAAAACTAAAAATAAAGTGTAGATGGAATAAGAATATTATTCTTTATTAATACAATAAAGAAGTCATTTGTAAGTCATGAGGACCGTGCAATATCTACCCCATGCAGAGGTATGAAATTTTAAAAATTAGTAGCCCCCTATGCATGAATATGTGAACCTTGAAGCCAGAATTATAAGATTTTGACTATAATTTTTGATTAGTTAAAAATTGTTTCAGAAGCAAAGCAATATTAATGAAATGAGTTGGTTTGTCTGTCATGAGCAATGCACAATTTCTACAGCATGCAGTTAAACATTACCTCCTGTGCGCGAACATGTGCACCTCAAAAAGCAGAAATTTAAATTTTGTTATTAGATTTTCTTAAAGTAATTAAAAACAAGCAAAGCAATTTAACTGTGCGGAGTATGGGTCAAACTGCCAGCTAGTTAATACAGCCCACTTAGGTGGCTGAATGGTCTATGACATCATTCTCGTAATAGACTGAACTGCCAATGACAAGGAGATTGAGGTTCGAGACCCGGTCGGATGTACTGAAGGTGGTTTTCCCTAAATAGTTTCCCGTTGCTTATGTCACACAAATGTGGATATATTTCCTCTAAATTCTACCTTCCTCATCCCTGCTCCAATAGCATAATTAAAATAAATGCTAAAACGGGTTGTAAGGTATTTGAGGGGGGGAAATTTACTTAGTTGGTTTTCTGAAATAAAATTTGGATCAAGGAGAAAATTCATAGCCGACTGCAGTGAAAGATAAATCAAAGGTAACGAAAAATGTGTTATAAATAGCATGTTTATTACCAACATTAATATTCTTAAGACTTACCACACATATATTCTGGACAGCAGAGCTTGTCTGTCCCTGGGACTACCACAGGGGTCAGCGACTGGTCACAGATCCTGTCCTTGGGAGGGCAGCTTGTCTTCTCACAACGCAACAGTGTGCCTACAAACATGAGATAATACTAGCGGCATGGTGACACAATATACATAATTAAACTAGGTTTGGGTCTTTTAATCCTAAAGGTGCGGCCAAAGGGAGCGCGAGTAATTTTACAGTTTTTATAGAATTATTATTTTTTTGGTCAAAATAAATCAAATATTTCTCCATTAACAACATAGAGTTTATTTTTCTGCACATGCTAATAGCAACAAATGTTGAATATCTGTCAAGGGTGTCCTAGAATTTTATCAAACTTTGTTCTCTTTATTTAAAAAGTTTTGACAAAATTCCA
Organism: Timema poppense; assembly: GCA_902141375.1. Taxonomy (NCBI): domain Eukaryota; kingdom Metazoa; phylum Arthropoda; class Insecta; order Phasmatodea; family Timematidae; genus Timema; species Timema poppense. Next base: position 28,141 of record CABFOV010001170.1, read on the forward strand.
GGACATCCTTGACAGATATTCAAGATCTGTTGATATTAGCATGTGCAGAAAAATAAACTCTATGTTGCTACTGGAGAAATATTTGATTTACTTTGGCCAAAAAGTTTCAATTCTATAAAGACTTTAAAATTACTTGCGCTCCCTTGGGTTATTATTATTATTAGCAGCGCGTCTTACTACCCGTTCGGGTTGTACGCACTTACGCTAATGTGTAATGGAAGGGTGAATGTGAGATGAAATGGAGGACCTACAGTTTAACGTGGAATCCGAACCACGGTGGAGGCCTGGCATTCCTCACATTCACAAGATGTATTGTCAGAGGTGAAGGAAGGGTTTGGTTATCAGATAAATCTGTGCCGGGACCGAGGATTGAACCCCGGCCGCCAGCATAGAAGTCTGGCACCTTATCCCTAGACCGCCAAGTCACCCTCCCTTGGGTTGCACCTTTAGGATATTCAAGATTCAAGGATTCTGGAGAGTTTTAGTTTCAAGCCACTTGTTTTTTGGCACATTAGAGCTGAGGTAATGAGGAAGCAAGGAAGCGGAAATATGGGCATGTATTGAGGACGGAGAAGGAGAGGATGTCCAAGAGAATGATAGAGATGAAGATTGTAGGGAAAAAAAAAGACTGCAAAGGAGACCAAGAAAGAGACGGAAGGAGTAGATAACAGAAAGTGTGAAAGTGAGAGGAGTAGAATGAAAGGGAATAAAGGAAGACAGAGGTATGTTACTATAAACTGATCCGGCCTCAGGCTGGAAACCAGTATATAATTATGATGGGTCTGTCACTCATATCTGTGATATCGTGATGTTTATATATTGTTGGAGCAGTTATAATACTGACCTGAACAAGTACAAGTCGTGCAACTGTCTGGGTGCCACGTGTCCCCAGAGAAATGACCGTCATCATCACAAGGCTTGCAACGAGACACGTCCACGCATATGCCATTCTTAAGGACCTGAAATATACGTCTGTTAATATCGTGATATGTATAAACCTGTTTGTATTCATGTGAGGTCTTGCCAGCAAGTCTACCTAGCACATAGACTTGTTTAAACTTTCAACCACATTCTGACACCTGAATATGTAAAAAAAAAGAAGAAAAAAATCAACAAGTGTTATTAAATTAATTATTGAAAGGAGGACAAAAGGACAGGCCTTCACATTTATCGGAGAATTTTGGGCCTCAAAGATCACAATTAAAAACACAAGATATATAATTATGAAATTTTTGGGGTATATCAGTCCCCTTCTTCAGCAAAAGAGTGTTTTTTTTTACCCCTTATACCCTGAAAATCTCATAATTATATGTTTTGTTGTATTTTAATTGTAAATTTTTAAGTGTGTAGGCCCTGCTCTTCTATCCTCTTTTCAATGTACATGCTACAATTGATTCAAAATATCTATCTATTCTAATGAAGTAGAATTAAGAGGGTAAATAGCTGGAAGTCACAATGGGGATTGTGGAAAATAGAGGGTTGATAGGGGGGAAAGAGGTATAAACACCCTAAGGCACACCTTGAGTCCAATTTTCATCGAAAGAACCTTATTTAACAGAAAAGTTACTAGAAAACATTCATATGTTCATAAATCAAGTCATGTGATCTTCAAATATCACTTTTTTAATAGATATTATCAATGCCTCTAAAAAATAACACTTATAATATATTATTTTAATTGAAAAATGACACCTGAACATGGGAATCAAACCCAGGACCTTTGGTTTAGTAAACCAATGCTTTTACCACTGAGCTATCCAGGAGTCGTCTCGTGCCTTGAAACATTATTCACTCATTTTAAGGAAGAGTCTTTAATGGACATAACATAATATAATAAAATATTAGCAATGTTAGCCGCAAAAAAGACATGTTTGTATTTTCTAAAAGTTTCTTTCCACCAAAATCCTACTGTAATCTACCAATAAAAAATGTAAATAAACCTTTGCTCTTGTTAAGAGGCAGAGAAATGTCTTTATACTTCCTTTTATTTTCAATATGTTGTTGATTTCTCACCGCAGATGAATTCAAAACCCGTCACTCACCTGTCCGTTGGGACAGTAGCAGCCGTCCGACTGACTCAACTCGCACGATGACGGGTCACTTCGGTAGGCTTCATAGTTCTCACAAGTCTCCGTACAGCCCAGACCACAAGCTTGGTACTCATATCCTGCACAATATGGTACAGTCATCTTTATCAATGAAATGAAAAACTTGAATGTGTAACTTCTTCTACCATAGAAGACAGAAGAAAGGAAGAAGATGTCACCTTTGTGAATTGGATTCTTCCCACATTTTTCCTCTTTCCCTAGGTGGGCTTTCTTCATCAAATTAATTCTTAGTAGTTTGTATTTCCTTTTTCTTTAGTTTTATCAATTTCCTTTATCATAAAATTATCTAGCTATTGGGCCACCTCATTTTTAAACATTTGTGTGTTTTTTAGTGTTCTATAATAGTATTTATTAATACCCTTGTGACATCCAAATGGTTAAATATGATTAGTAAATGTGTTAGTAGAAAGGACAGTTCCCCTAAAGTTGAGTTTAGGGGCCTGTCTAGATTTGGTGATATATTGATGGGCCAATTTCTATATCCTGATTTGTGAAGGGTTGCAAGTTTATTGGATGAGGGATTTAAGCACCTTGGTGGTGTAGCACTGATTAATATCCATATTACAGGTTATAGTGTTATCTCATGAAGCAATTTTGAGAATCTTGGGCTTACAATTTAAAAATACACTGCTCCTAGAAATTAGAAGTGATCTTATCCAATTCTCAGAGATCTGCCTCCTTTTGAGTGGCCCTATACCCTTTGGTTAATTTATGTTGCGTAAGCGATATCTAAAATAACAGTTTAAAAGTAAAACTGTAATGGGTCTATCCAAATGACCAGTTGGAAACTTTGCGCGTACCTGGTTGGCACTTATATGGACACACATGCTTAGACCTCCAGTCCAGACACACGTCTGCCCTCAGACACTCCCTAGCGTAGGCCTCCAGGACTCGACAAGCTGCGGCCATCTTGTTGGGACTGTTACAGACGTCAAACTGACAGGACTGAAGGTACGGGTCTATGTCCACCAGGGGATGACACTGAGGACAGACGAAAGAACAAAGTTAAAACATACTGTCCTCATGAAAACAAGAACATTAATTAACAATTTAAATTATTACCTACTTACTCTATGGCATTAGAATTCAAAAGTTCACTTCTGCACTTACAAAAGTATGCCACCTATCCCTATCTTGAGCTAGTTCTATCCAGTCCTGCTCATTACACCCTATCACTATCTTGAGCTAGTTCTATTCAGTCCCCCTCAATACACCCTATCCCTATCATGAGCTAGTTCTAACCAGTCCCCCTCATTACATCCTAATCCCTATCATGAGCTAGTTCTAACCAGTCCCCCCTCATACAACCTATCTCTAACTTGAGCTAGATCTATCCAGCCCACCTCATTACACCCTATCCCTATCATGAGCTAGTTATAACCAGTCCCCCCCTCATACAACCTATCTCTAACTTGAGGTAGTTCTATCCAGTCCACCTCACTATACCAGGCTATCTCTTTCAGGTCCATTCTAATGTTATCCTTCCATCTGCATCTGGGTCTTCTCATTGGTGTCTTACATTTCCCTTGGATAGGCCACTAGTATCACAAATATTATTTATAATACAATAAAATATAATAGTACACTTATTCTTCATTCATTTGTTTCATCAAAACTGCTAGTTACCCCAGTTTACCAACTGACCTTTCCGAATCTCTCCGAGTCGAGCAGTTTAATGCAAGGGTCCTCATCAGGCGGGAGAGGGACGCATTCCAGAGGAAGGATGGGAACACATGTCTCGTGTTTAGAGAACTTGGGTTCCAACCAGCTCATGCCAAACTTGTCTGTGTCGTTGGTGAGCTGACCTCCGTGAGTCCTGAAGTCATCTGTCTGGTCATAGTTGCAGTTTCCTAGGAGAAGCGTTTACACAATATGTCAAATATTGTTTCGTAACACTTTACAGACATAGCCATTGGTTTGGTTATGTTTATGTAAATTTGATGTAAAATCCATTTATGTTTTATCATTTATTTTTATTTATGCGACAGTCTAAGCTAAAACTTTCTGCTGTCCAACAATCATCTAAACTTGTCAAACTATTTATTGATCAAGAGTTTTAATTTTGCTTCAAATAAAAAATTATAAAATGACCACCACCACTATTGCACTATACTGCCCACCTACACCACGTAAACATTCTGTGGGGGTTAACATAGACAGAACAAGGGTAGCAACTTACCACATAGGCCCTCAGTCTTGCCACCATACAAATGCGACGGAACTCGAATCACGAAAGCAAAGTTATCGTAGAAGTAAGAGACCTCTATCTGTATCTTGGGTACGAGGACTGTCAATTTTTTATCGGGTGAGCCATCCAACCGTAGCCAATCACTGACCAGAGGATATTCATCCACGTTGATTCCGTCCAGGAGTGTTTGCAGCTGTAAAAATGGGAAATATCGATCATCACTTTGAAATAATAATGTTTACTAGCAGTGAAGTTAGCACACTTGACTTTGAATTTAGAGGCCGAGATTCAATTTAAAAAAAAAGATTTTAGCACCGTGTTTTACTACCCGTTCAGTTTACATGCTTATGTACTAATTACGCAAAAGAGTTAGGGATGAAGAAGGCTGAATTTAGAGGAAGAGTACCCATATTTGCATGGTGGGAGCGTGGAAAACCATTTAGAAAAAATCACCCTCTCAACACCTGACCAAGATTTTAACCCTAATCTCCTTGTCATCGGCAGTTTAATCTATTGCAATAGTGACACCTTAGACCATGCGGTCACTGAAGCAGGCCCCAAAAATGGAAATGAAAATCCTAATGCACTTCATTAAAATAAATTGTTCTCATCTTACTACTTTAGATAAGTTGATATAAGTAATTGATGGTACTTATTTCTATTAAAGTAATGGTAAAGCAAGACCTTGTCAGAGAGTTAAACTTAGATTAATATTTAATAATAACAAATTATATGAATTAAAAAAATAATTACTGTCAAATGAACTAACTAGCAAATAGGGATGTAGGAAAACAGGGCGGAAATACTCTAAAGTATGTAATTAAAGTACGAGAGAATTAAGCAAACTTGAAAGGATAGTTAGGCTAGGTCTTGATAGAAAACAAATGAACTTCTCTCTTAATTTCTTCACATTTCCATCTTATGATTGCTTTCATGGTTAAATGGGATTTTAAAATTTTCAGAAATATTACTTTTTCATATTGAGAACACCAATAAAACCAGAAGAAGTAAAAAAAACAATTGAAACTCACAGTATTGCTAAATAATATATTTGAAAATCATGTATAACTGCGAAAGTGACTATAAGATGTAAATGTGAATAGATTATGACGAAATGAAGCAAGACAATGATTTGTTTTCAATGAAGACCAAGCATAAATTTCTTTTCAGTGTTTCCACATTGTTTTCAATAGACTTATGCGAAGCAGGGTTTTTGAATTTGTATGATATTAAATAAAAAGAAATATACATTATAAAAAAAAGCTTAGATTAGTTTTAAACCCTACTCCGATAAAATATCATGTACCTATCACTGTCAGTTCTTCAACATGTTCACGCAACAATAGTTAACCAGTAACGAGCACTATCTGTTGTGGCGATCATAAAACATTCCAATATAATATATCTTCAGTCCTCAAAGTTATCACATTTGTAACATTATGTTCTATGCTGGCGGCCGGGGTTCAATCCCCGGTCCCGGCATAAATTTATCTGATTACCAAGCCCTTCCTTCACCTCTGACAAGACATCTTGTGAATGTGGGGAATGCCAGGCCTCCACCGTGGTTCGGATTCCACGTTAAACTGTAGGTCCTTCATTTCATCTCACAGTCACCCTACCATTACACATTAGCGTAAGTGCGTATAACCTGAACGGGTAGTAAGACGCGGTGCTAATAATTAATAATAACATTATTTTACCCAAAGGTGCGATTATAGACCATACAAAGGTTTTATAAAGGCTATTTTTGGGGGAAAAGGTAAGGGTAGGGTTATTTTCCAGTCAATATGGTATTAAATATTAACTAATGAGCATAAACTTTACCTCACAAGAATTATTATTAAAATATGTTAACATACTTTAGGCCCAATGTGGGATTTGCGGCGGCCTAGAACCTTACCGGCTCATTCCTTAATTCGGTTTTAATCAAGTTGAATAATAAAAAATTTGAATTGATATCGATACTATCGAAGCTTCACAGAACCATAGTTTTCATACAAAATATATGATTTTAATGCAGAAATTCATCACATTTCAGGCCTTTCACAACAACCTTGAAGAAAAATTGTCAACTAACCTTTGTGGTATTGTGGTTCCTCCTGATATGGATAGTGTGACCTTCATGGATCACAGTGACAGCCTCAGTGCAAGTGGATGTGGGTTCATGTCTGCAGTGAGTATTCTTGACAAGGACCTGATATGAAGAGCTCAGATTAGTTGTAACATAACAACATGAACCAGATTTTTTAACAACCCGAAGAAAATTACTAGCTATATATATATATTTTAAACGTAAAACTATAATATAATGTTTCAATTAAATTAAATACACATAGCATAGTTTAAAAATGAGCATCGAACCTGGAGCCTTAAGACTAGCATACTAATGCTCTGTAACTGAGATATCCAGAAATTTCCTGTGTTCGCTGGCGTGCTTTACTTTTAAAGCCAGAATCTGTGAACTCCTGAGTTTGATTTGCGTGTCTACATTTAATTTTTAAACTACAGTAGGTTCGCGACTATCTGGCCTAATGTGGCGGTCGGCTGGACCAAATAGCAAAAAAGCCGGATAAGCCGATCTTGAGGTTGAATCATTTTCTGTGTATTCAACGCCCACAATGTGTGATAACTGTGTATGTATATTACTCGTATTTACATTCAAATGAAATAACATTACAATAATAAATAGAAATTTCACAAATGATCATAAAACACTACAAGAAGAAACAAATAAAAGCTGAAAAGGGTGCAAACAAACCGGTCGAGTAAGATATATTTTGTTAACCGAGTATTGTGAATGTACAATACTATAGAGTCATACTTTACAATTACAGACATTCAAAGATATGTGTGCGCAGCTCACGTAACTAAAGTAATCTCTCAGTTCATATAGCGCTTCAAACAACATCCTGTATGTGTATTGTGGGAAGAGGCGCATATTTTAAAGGCGCTTATGATTGAAAAGTACTGTACAATATTAAAATCTATATTTGTGGATCCAAATTAATGTACTATTATAAAGTACTGTAATTACATTAGAGCTCCAGCCGAATAATACGGAGGGCCGGAAAGTCATGAGCTTACTCTATGTGTGTGTGTGTGTGTGTGTATATATATATATATATATATATATTTTAAGACTGTGTCTTAGTACTTGTTTGAGTCACACGCCTATATACTAATGACACTAATTTGTTTGGGATGAACAAACACCCTACCTGGCAAGCTGGAGGGGTTCCACCATGACAATGATGTTGATGATAAGGTTAGAGATGAAGAGGGTTGAATTTAGAGGAGGTGTACCCACATTTGCGAGGATAAAGAATGGAAAACCATCTTGAGAAAACTATCCTCAGTACACCCAAACTGGGACTCAAACCCTGGTATTCCTGTCATTGGCAATCCAGTAAATTGTGATGTCATTAAGCCCCCGAAGCATTTAATGTTTGATTTAATTAAAATATGTATACAGATATTACTATATCTATAGTCAAAGATAATTTCCACCTGTATTTTTATATAATACAATATGCTTGAAGGTGAAATAGAAGAATGGTCGGTTGGGTTACTCTTATATTGTGGTGCCGAATGTCTGTAATGGGTATTTTTCTTACAATGTGGTTTCCAATCCTCTTTCCAGGCATATGCCAGAGAAGTTTCTCTTACTTAGCTTTCTGTCCTTTCCCCAAATCACACTATGCTGTCTTTAATCTCATAGGGCTGGACCGTGGACAGCATTGGTGAATTATGCTAACCAAGACCACGACCAACCATCCCCCTACGAGAGACTGGTTTGAGTCCTGGTGGGGTCTAGTAATTAGTCAGTTTTAGGTGAAACAAAAGCAGAGTTAGCTACAGATGATTCATTGTTCACTCTAAGTTTACTCCTCATTGCTAAATGACCAGTGAAAATAATAATAATAATAATAATAATAAAGTGTGTGTGTATATATATATATATATATATATATTTTAAGACTGTGTCTTAGTACTTGTTTGAGTCACACGCCTATATACTAATGACACTAATTTGTTTGGGATGAACAAACACCCTACCTGGCAAGCTGGAGGGGTTCCACCATGACAATGATGTTGATGATAAGGTTAGAGATGAAGAGGGTTGAATTTAGAGGAGGTGTACCCACATTTGCGAGGATAAAGAATGGAAAACCATCTTGAGAAAACTATCCTCAGTACACCCAAACTGGGACTCAAACCCTGGTATTCCTGTCATTGGCAATCCAGTAAATTGTGATGTCATTAAGCCCCCGAAGCATTTAATGTTTGATTTAATTAAAATATGTATACAGATATTACTATATCTATAGTCAAAGATAATTTCCACCTGTATTTTTATATAATACAATATGCTTGAAGGTGAAATAGAAGAATGGTCGGTTGGGTTACTCTTATATTGTGGTGCCGAATGTCTGTAATGGGTATTTTTCTTACAATGTGGTTTCCAATCCTCTTTCCAGGCATATGCCAGAGAAGTTTCTCTTACTTAGCTTTCTGTCCTTTCCCCAAATCACACTATGCTGTCTTTAATCTCATAGGGCTGGACCGTGGACAGCATTGGTGAATTATGCTAACCAAGACCACGACCAACCATCCCCCTACGAGAGACTGGTTTGAGTCCTGGTGGGGTCTAGTAATTAGTCAGTTTTAGGTGAAACAAAAGCAGAGTTAGCTACAGATGATTCATTGTTCACTCTAAGTTTACTCCTCATTGCTAAATGACCAGTGAAAATAATAATAATAATAATAATAATAATAATAATAATAATAATAAACTCTTCTTTTGTTCAAAGTGTTTGTGGTGATGGAGTAGCTACATTACCTGGAAGTCATGTTCCCCGATGGGGCTAATATCCCTGGCCGCAATGTATGTGCAGTTACCATTGAACGTGAAGTTGCTTCTGTCGAAACTTAGATACTGGGGGTCACCAAAACCATCACAAATACCTAACGAAATTAAAATACAAAATTAGTGGAAGATTAGCACTCTCCATAGTTGATAAGATAACATTAGATATTTAAAAAGTATAAAAATAATGTAATACAAAGATGAGATTCAAAATTCAAACCAAAGAACATGTATATCTGTAAAAAAAAAATATTTTGTAATGATGTTATATGGAAAAAGGCACTGGAAAGAGGTATCGAAACGAACACAATATGACTTTTACAATGGAAATGAAAATATGAGTAGAATCATTACTTAGCATTGCTGCCAGTAGACAAAGAGGTTATCACTGCTTCTTGAAGAAAATAATTACTATTCAATCTCTCGACTTAGGTTTCATTATATTGGAACTCATCAAGGGAGAGTGTAAAACGCTAAATGTGACTTTCTTAAATTAAGAGGAAACTAAAAACACAAAAGGCCAAATAAAGAAATAAGATAAAGAAAGAACATATAATTAGGAACAAGTGAAAAGGAACAATTAACATAAAGGACAAACAAAGGAAATGATATGTAAGTAAAGGAGGTTCTGCTAAGCTGTATCTACTTTACGAGAATTGTCAAGAAGACTTACAGTCCCTGCACTCCACAGGCTTCACGCAGAGCTCCCCCTTGCGCACCAGCCCCTCAGGACAGAAGCAGCCGGGGAAGCAGATGTTGGGCGCAACGGGACAAGGATCCTCCGCCATCAGGTTATCACAACTTCTCTCACACTGGTGCTTGTAACACTCGTTAAACACCAAGTTGCCGGGGCAAGACACGGCTGGTAAGGGGAACGACACACAAATACTTTATTATACAGCTAAACATTCACTCAAGAGTAGTTTGACGGGGTTGAATATTGTACTTTTCTGTTAGTATTCATTTAATAGAAAAATGAAAAATAGTTTAGCAAAAATGAACAACTGAAATATAAACATATTTTGACTTTAACTTTCTTTTTTTGGTCACCGTTTGGGTTTTACACATATGAAATAATTACACTAATGTGTTGGGGATGATAAAAGATTACTTTAGAAGAAATGTACTCACATTTGCCTGGAAGAAGACCGTAAAACCATTTAGGTAAAATCACAATCAGGAGACCTAATCGGGATTAAAACTTCTATATCTCCATTATCGGCAATCCAGTTTTTTGCAATAGTGACGCCTTAAAACATTTGACTACCGAGGAGTGTAAATTAATTTATAATATTTAAGACTGGTTTCAATCATACTTCAACACACCAGCTTGAGTTAACAAAACAGTATATTATACATTATTTGATAAGATGGTCTTAACATATTCATCTTACTGTGGGGTGAACATTAATGTTAGAATTATTAAAGTCGCCAGATTCCTGGGTACCCCTTTAATCGTGGTTAAACTATTACCATATTTACAAAGTCTGGAGAGGCATAGACACATAAAGCCAAACTTTGAGTATTTAGATTATAGTCTAGGTCACATTTGTCAAAATTAACCTACCATTTAATCAAAAGTTATCTGATATTATAGATATAAATTTAACTTCTGATCAAGGTCGGATCCAGGGCCTGTTGTCGATGGGGCAGTATTTTTTAATAAGGATCCTTCAAGTAGAAATTTAATAATTTTAATATTGCTATTTGCTAGTTTAAAAAAACTAATTTGAATTAATAAATTTGTAAATTTAACACAAAAAACACCAAACAAAAATTCAGTCACAATAAAAGTAATAAAACTGCATATAGGCCTAAAATGTTTTAGCGGGTGTTATTTACTAGAAAAAATATGTATTTTGATATAAGTAATTGAACTAAACACTAAAAAGAGGACAGTGAGCATGATCAAACTTTAGCCATAGCCATAGTTCAGTTGGTGTTTTACACCCTTCTGCTGAAGAAAGAGACTGATGAACCCCGAAAATTACATAATTATGTGTTTTGTTGTGTTTTAGTTGTGAACTTTAAGCCCTACAGTTTTCTGGTAAGTAGGCCTTGCCCTTATATCCTCCTTTTAATGTTTAATTCAATATAGCTGTTTGGCATAATTTTTCCTTTGAATACAAATAACTGGTTATCACACTAAACTTGGAAATCTAGTTACTAAAGAGTTTTAGTTTCAAACCATTTAACTTTTCTACACATCAGAGGTAAGTTGAAAGAGTTATTAATTATGTTATGTAGGAGATAGAGTGAAGGAGGTGAAAAGTCAGCCATTCTTTACAATATTAAGGTATCGGTTTAAATATCGTCTATTATTTTCCATGCGAGGGAGGGAGGTGTCGCCACCATCACCCCCTCCACCCCTTCTTCTGGTTAATCCTCGATACATATCGAGATACTCACGGCAGTCAAGCTGCACCCTCCAAGAGGACAGGTCAATGTTCTGATTGGTCGCCTGGCATTCGGTCACGAAGTTGAGCAGGGCTTGGCAGCGACACTCCTCCTGCGTGGCATTGCTCTCTAGACAAGCGCAGGTCGTCTCTATACAATGCGAGAGGAACCTTTCCACATTCACTGAAGACGCGCATTGAGACAGAGGCTTCTCTCTGTCGCGGGAGGAACGAGAGTAGTTACCAACATTGAATAGACAGCTTGGCATGTGTAAAACATTGAAAAATGACCCCCAGACGGAAATGTTAACCCTGGCCTTCCAGATTTGTATCTCCGCCCTGTAAGTGTGTCAGTATAAATCTACAAGAGTTCTAATATAGTTAAGTACAAATACTTGCTACAAAAGTACAACACATTACAGTAATGACTTTAAACAATGGATTTTTCTGTATTAGCCGACAGAAGGAATTTCACATCCAAACAAACAAGTATTTTCAGATAACATTCTGTTTAACTGTATAAAAATGATACCCGGACAGATAATTTGGACCAGGAGAGCCCTAATGGCTCAGTTGGTAGAGTGGCCAGCACAGAGAACTGAAAGGCCAGGGTTCAAGTTTAAACCTGGCATGTGATCGCTAGTTGGGACAAACTATGTCAATTAAATTCTTCCATACTTGATGGCAACATAAATAAAATCATGCTTATGTTCCTATTCTGTTTCTGAGTACTTCATTATAAAACAAAATAAATCTCTATAAGGAAGGACTCATTTCGCTTTTTGAGGTTCTTCTTCTTATTATTGTAAAATACATTATTTGTTCATTCCCTTTTATATGTTTTTTTTAAATCCACCTTTCCTGCATCTTACAAGTATAACAAAACAAAATAATTGTGAGAGAAATCAAAGCTACTAAGTAGACATTGAATGATACAGTTTTATCTTTTACTGTATAAATGTTTTTACCATCACATTTTAAAATTTTTACTAGACCATTATTTTGTAGAGTTTTATTTGTGTTTTTTTTTCACTTCTTCAATCTGTTGGACTTCCTTCTCTAGTAGAGTCTTATTTTTATTTTCTACTTTCACGCATTGTAAAGTGCATAGACTTAGACTTGATGCGCAAATAGTAACCCACATAGCTTATGTGCCTATATGAAGGGAGCAGTACTAGAGTCGGCTCCTGGACGAAGAATTCGAGGGCCTACCATCCTTTTCCCGATTCAATAAAAATAAATAATCCATCGCATGATGGCTATTTTTGTGCCAAGCCTCACCTGACTTTGGAGCACATCTCCAAGGCTTTGTTCTGGATGTGGACCGGGCAAGTCACCGCCTCACACACCTCCGGCATTTGGCTGCTGGCCCAACTGTTGCCAAAGTTTACACTGGTGCGAGCGTTAGAACCGTCAGGCTTCTGCTTGTCGTCTCCCGCTCGGCCATTGAAAAAACCGCACAAACCATCAACATGACCAGAGAGCTTGCCGTCAACCTGCGTGGAAAAAGTTACTTAGATGTAATCAATCTTTACTGGGATATGTACCCCTGTGTATTAATTGTTTGAAAACAGTGTTTAAAAAATATAATGTACACGCGTATTAGCATAATTTTCACAAATTTTCAAGAAAATGGTTCTTTTGTTTAAGATTTGTCTGTTAAGACTTATGAGGTAATTATTAATGTACATATGTGTATTAACTGATGAGTTATGTAAACAATTTTAACACATTGGGTCATAAGCATTAGAAAGATTACGATAAAAATTAAAAAGAGCTGTAATTACTAAACTTATTACATCTCACTATTATATGATGATACATCAATTCCTCACACTCATTAATTAATAACGACATGCTATTTTCCTAAGAAATACATCAAAACCAAACATCTTTAAACAACTAATGTTGTAAATAAGGACGAGACCCTCGGAATCTAGAATCCTTAAGGATATTCAAGATTCAAAGAAATCAAATCTCGAAAATCCTTCGGGACTTTAGGGATTCAAGGATTTGAGAGAATTTTGGATTGAAGACTCAATTCCTTTAAATATATTTATTTTCTTGTTTTTCTATTTTTAGAGTGAAATTTGTTTTAGGCCTATAATACTGCTTATTGGTGGTTCATAAACAATTATAATTATAGTATGGACTTAAATACCAGACCCCAGATCAGTAATTTACACTTAACTGAATGTATGAATTGATTAAGAAAAAATGTTAACATTTTGTTACTATTTCTATTTTATATTATTCTGTTATAGTTATATTTCCTCTTGTGCTCATAACTTTTTCCAGATTTGTATTTGGATTCAAAATTATAAAGTGAATAGAAGATTTGGATCCGTAAAATAGTGGATTTGACCCAATTCTAGTTATAAAACTCCAGCGCTTACCATATTCTGAAATACATTTAAAAAGAGGTAATGTTATCTCTTTATTCCTTTATTTAAAGATAATGTGTTGTAGTTAAGTAAAAATTCTTACCCCTATTTTTGCATTTCCTTGAGAATCAATTTTAGCCCAGAATCCATATCTATGTGACTCAAAGTAAAGTGAGTCACCGAGTTTGGAAACGGAAAAATCTTCATATTCCGAGCTAATCCTCTGAATCTGAAATCGGACATAAACAAGACTTCTAATGAATTGAATATATATTTTGAAACACTAGTCGAGTACCACCATTTGGAATAAGAATGATTAAAATTTTATTTAAACAATAGCAGTGAAAAACCTTCCTACAGCAGACAAATCTGTGATTTGAATTCTGTTTGTCTGGTTTCTGCTGCTTGACAGAATCAAGATAGAAAAATGTACAAAATACAAAATTCAAAGAAAATAAGATGATATATTATAGACACTAGAAATTGTCACTGTATTGTTTTATTAACTTATCATTGACATGAAAAAATACCATTAAATCATGATTTATCTTACAAAGGAAGAAGTTTGCGACTTTGATGCCACCATTTATCCACTTTGTTAAAACCTTCACTCAAAAAGATGAGCAGTTTGAAGACATAAAAGAAAATATAGTTATTTAATTTAAAAATTGGAGTTGGGGGTTTATTTTTTTATGAGTGGTATGAAATATATTAAAAACAGATGGTGTTGATAGTGAGTGTAAGGGTGTGGAACCAGTGGAAACACTTAAACCTAATTAACTAAACCATGGAGACAGTTGCATTAGTTCCACTTTCGAGAAAAATACTAAAGGTGCCAGCCAGGAATCGAACCCAGAACACCTAGGTTGGTAGCCAGGTGCGCTGACCACTATACCAAGGGGCTGGTTATATGGTAATTAAGACGCAAGTATACTGAATATAATCAGCCATCACCTGTGAGACGGAGTAATGGTTTCCTTCAAATCCCAAGCTGAGATCTGGGTGTAGTTCGACTGTAGTACTGTCTTGGGTCACCAACAGGTATTTGTTGCAAGACACCAGCAGGGAGCAGTTTTTCTTGACTGCCAGATGGAAAATTCAAACACTCAATAAAATTTAAAGAAAATAATAGCAAATTTACTTTGCAAGTGTAGTATATAGCTAAAATGTTACTGTTATCAATGAGTCTACAGTACGATTTTCATATTGAACTCGTTATTTAAAAACTGTAAAATTATGTTGCTCCCACACGTGTATCTTTTGAGAAAGAAGACCTTAACAAGCAATATCAACAATTTTTCAAGGCTTTCAGTGCCCAAGGATACCCTAAACACATAGTCAACAGTCAAATAAACAGAATTCTAAGCAATCAAGATCTCATCAAGAAATAGCCTTCCAATGACATACCATTCACCACCCAGTATTATGAAGGACTAGATAAACTCAGATTTATCCTGAACACAAGCTATAATGTCCTAAACTCATCAACTTACACAAAATCTTCTCAACAGTGGTCAAAGAATCATATTTGTAAAAAAAATAAAAAAATATTATTACTATTATTTATTATAATAATTATTATTATTTATTATTTATTATCATTATTATTATTATTATTATTATTATTATTATCATTATTACCCATATCTCAGTGATTAACAGTGATATTTTACTATATTATCAAAATGTTCGGGGTCTGCGAACCAAAGCTAGGGAATTATTTTCTAATGTTTGTTTGAACGAATTCTCTATTATTTGTTTGGTTGAAACTTGGCTCTCTAGTGAGTTTGTTAATGATAATTACTTTCCCCCTAACTATAATGTTTATAGAGCCGATAGGTTATATGATGGAGCTACTATCTCAAGGGGTGGTGGTGTTCTCATTTCTGTCATTGATACTATTTCTGGTGTAGTCAGGAGAACTGACCTAGAGAATAATATGGAATGTGTCTGGATTGAGATCCCAACATTTGATCGCCAAAAACTGCTAATTGGGAACATATA
>CABFOV010001170.1:47215-131035 GCA_902141375.1 Timema poppense
ATCCGAACCACGGTGGAGGCCTGGCATTCCACACATTCACAAGATGTCTTGTCAGAGGTGAAGGAAGGGTTTGGTAATCAGATAAATCTTTGCCGGGACCGAGGATTGAACCCCAGCCGCCAGCATAGAATTCTGACACCTTACCCCTAGACCGCCAGCTCACCTTAAAAAAAAAACCCAACCTAATCTCCGCAACATTCTGATTCACCCTAATTTGCCTGACCCAGCAACAAACATCAGGCCAAAGGTTCCTACACTTGCAACAAACTGAGATGTAGTACCTGCTCCACAGAAAATCTTATATACCAGCTACAATGCAACTACTAACTTCATTGCTTAACCTTTTTATTACCACGAGCCGATCTGATCAGCTCCGCACGCTATCGCTAAAAGAGCTACGAGCCGATCCAATTGGATTCGCCTACTACCATTAAAAGTGCCAGCGCTGATGAGGTTGGCTCTCCAGTTTTGAGCTAGTTCTCGCTTCATCTGATAGATAGTGTATTAGTGTCATATATCACTGGAAAGAGAATATTTCCCTCATTTATTTTATATAAGGTTGGCAACAAAAATCGACCGTAAATAGTTGTTATTGGAACTGGGAGTTTAGTACATTTACAATGGAAGGGTCCTGGACTCACCCACAACAACTCTAACAAACCAGTAGCTCTTCATACCCAAACACATACTCTTTTCCGCTGAAGAAGGGAACACTGAAAATTTCATAATTATATGTTTTGAATTGTGAACTTTGAAGCAAACAGTTTTCTGGCTAAGATCTGCGTTTCGCTTTCTAAGATCTGTGTTTCATTTTCTCGCGCGAGGCCATATCTGCCGTTTATTTGCTAGTTTTCCGTGTTATTCCGCGAGGAGCGGGGGAAATACGCGTCTGTTTCGGGCGGTGTCTGGACCTAGACTGCCGGCTAGTTCTCCGCAGCCCCGTCGAGGGCGCTGCACAGTTTTTGTTTTAATCACGTGTCGAGTGATATCGACTATCCAGTGGCGTCCGTTTGTTTGTTTACGTTTTTATTGTGTACGTGTTTCATTGTTTATTTATTTCCTGGAGAAGGAAAATTAACACACAGCGTTGCTGGGGGGCTCAGGGAAAGCCGCCTCCCGCCCTTCCCAGGGGCCGGAGGGTAAAGGGGCTTCAGCCAAAATTCGGTTCTTCCATCCAACTACCGTCTTGAACAGGTTTGGCGCCTAATTCAAATCAGTAAGCGGGAAAAAATATTTTTTTGGACGCTGCAACCAATAACATTGGAGCCGCCTTGTCTATTGTGAGTGTTCCCAGTGCTGTTATACGGAGTCTTCTTGGTTTTTGTCCTGTCCACGTCCACGTCCAAGTCTACTCGTGCTGTCCAAGATCTCAACAGGCCTAACACCCACCCCACCGGGGTGGGCGCAGCCCAAGATCTAACAACCCAGACCACCATGCACCACCTCCCGGTGGGAGTTGTGTCCGCCACCCGAGATGTCGACCCCCCTACAGTGGCCAAGACACACCAGGTCACCGCCACCTCGGTCTCCAAACCCATCATCTCATCCGTCATCACCACTGCCGTCAACATCACCGGCACTAGCACCACCACCACTACCACCTGCAATGCACCCACGGGGTGCAGAGTCACCGCCTCCGTGGGGGCCACCACCCCCACCGGCTACACGATGCCGGCGAGTACACAGGGCTCTCTGGAACTGGGTGCCAACTCGTACAGGAGTCTGTACCTTTCAATGGAAGATCGGCTCGCGGACATCCGGCGGCGGGCACAAGTCGCAGCCGACGCCATCGAGTTGGAAGCTACAGCCACCCAAGGACCTCTGGGCCCCCCGGTGGTGACAAAGCCTCCTCCGGACGTCGCCCCACCTCCGGACGTCGCCCCACCTCCGAGGACCTCCCGACCGGCCAAGCCGGCCAGCTCCTCGGAGGACGAAGACCACCTGAAGACAGGGGACTGGTCGATCGTCGCCGCCAGAAGACGTCGCCGTGCCTCGGTGCGGAGCTCCGAGGCCATGGAGGCGTCGTCTGACTCTACCGGGACGACCTCCCTCACCACCATCAAACTCACCAAGACCACCACGCGCAAGCGGAAGGGCCGGGACGTGGAGCGAAGGAGCCCTCCTAAGAAGTCGGCGCCCAGGAGCGGCCGCTCCTCCAGCCAGGCTGACGGCCTCCCGGCACCATCTTCCGGATCTGGTTGGGGTAAGCCAGCGCTTTCTGTACCGATGTCTGCGATCCCCCAAGCTGTGGCACCGCCGCTGAAGCCCCTAGGGCAGAGACCCGCGGTGGGCAGGGACCCCAGGGGGGCACAGGCGCCCGCCGGTGCCACCCCCAAGGGTACCCGCGCCTCAGTCGCGGGCCCCTCCCAGGGTTCGGGTGCGGTCCGCAAGGACCCCCGACCCAGCGACAGGGCCAATGCGAACCCAGAGAGGAGCGGGACCCAAAGAGTCCCGGTGATAGTGTGTGAAGGGGATTTCCGAGTGAACCCCTTCAAGGCCACCAAAGCACTCAGCCAGGGACTCCGCGGTGAACTCCTCATTAGATGGTCCTCCAACAGGGTGACGTTCACCGTCCACACCCTGGAGGATAGGACCACTATGCTGGAGCGACTCGCCTCTCAGGGTTATCAACCCTATACTTTCCCGCTGGACAGCGAGAGAGTCTACCGCAGTCTACCGTTGTGGACCCCCGCCCAAGACTTCCACTCGGAGCTCACTGAGATGGGATACTCAGTGAGGAGCGTCACACGCTTGGGTGCGCGCGCTGCCGGCCAGGATCAGCCGGAAAAGCCGTATCCTCTCTTCCTCGTGACTCTGGTTGGACGCCAGCAGTTACAGGCCTTGAGTAAGGAGACGGTTATCTCGAAAGTGCGTGTCACTTTCGAGTCTTTCCGGAGAAAGAACCTGGCCCAGCAGTGCCATCGCTGCCAAGGGTTCGGACACCCCTCCGTATCCTGTTTCAGGAACGACAAGTGCGTCAAATGCGGAGGTGCGCATACGTCAGCGGCCTGCGAGCGTCCACGCTCGGAACCCGCTAGATGCGCCAATTGCGGGGGCCCTCACCCCGCAAATGCCGGCATCTGCGAGGTGCGGAAACGGTTCGTCGAGTCGCGCAAGCGCTCGACCCCCGTCGCCGCACCACCGCCGTCCAGACCCCAGTATCGTCCGGCGCCCCCCCCTCTCGTCAACGCCTGGGACTTTCCCCGTCTTCCGGGAGGTAAGGCGGGAGTCGCGACGCCGGGCGTCCAACCGGCGTCTCGGCAGCCTGCCGCCGCCCCCCGCACTTCTACCCGTGCCCCACCTCACCCTTCCGCACCAGGGACCGCTGATCTCAAGTCCCTGATCCATACTCTCACGGAGATATGGGAGCTTTTCCGCTCGCTCCGTATCTGTGAGAAACTCCCCTACCTGAGGGAGTGTCTGGCACGCTTCGTGGCCGCCCCGGACTGGGGGGGCAAGATTCAAATCTTGTCCGAAGTGTGTCAGACTTTGTTTGATTGACGAGGTCAAACTCCTTCTCTGGAATTGTAAATCGCTGGTCGTTAGGATTCCCGAGCTTCTCCAGATGATGACCGACATGGATGTAGACGTGGCGTTTCTGACGGAGACGTGGTTCAGAGCGGAAACCGTCTTTCAGGTTCCGGGCTTCTCCGTCTACCGGGTGGACCGTGGTGGTCACCGGAGGGGGGGTGGCGTGGCCCTGTTGGTTCGGTCCCGCCTCCAGCACCATCAGACGACCGTCCCGGGGCTCTTGTCCCTGGAGGCGGTCGCCGTGCGGCTGTTGGGTGCCGCGTACTCCGTCACTCTCGTCTGCGTCTACGGACCACCGCGGATGGTCCTGCAGGTGGCCGATTTGGCCGTATTGCGTGCTCTCGACGCTAGCGTTGTGCTAGCGGGCGACTACAACGCCAGGCACGTCTCTTGGGGGTGCGTGGCGTCTCAAGCGCGCGGTACGGTTCTGAGGAGGTTCGCCGACAGGACCGGCCTTTTCATCCACCGTCCTCATCTGCCCACCTACCTGCCCGATCACCCTCGACACCTTCCCAGCTACCTGGACCTGATCCTGACCACGAGGAGGCCGTTTCTGACTCCTCTGGTCACCCATCTCTCCCACTCCTCAGACCACAATCCGGTGACCAGCGTTATGCGATTTCTTCCCCTCCAGACAGACGCGCCGCCACTGTTCAACTACCGACGCGCGGATTGGCCTAGATTCCAGGCTAGGTTGAACCGCGTTGTGGCCCCAGCCGCCCCCATACCCGACGTGGAGGAGTTGGACCGGCAGGTTCAACTCTTCACCGCCTCCCTCCTGTCGGCGGCGGAATCGTCGATTCCGATCCGCCGACCCCCCTTGTTGGGCCCCCCGCTCCCACCTGACCTGATAGACGACATGCGCCTACGCGATAGAGCGCGCGCTCTGTGGCAGAGAGGTCGTCTCCCACGTGTCCGGGAGATATACGTCGCGCTCCGCTCTCACTGTCGGCGCAAGCTCAGACAGTGGCAGAGGGAGGCTAAGACGCGCCGTCTTGCCGCTCTCGACACAAAAGATCTCTCCTTGTGGCGCCATCTGAAGGGGATGCGTCACAAGAAGGATCTGATCCCCGAGCTCCGCGTGGCGGGCGGATTGGCGTCCTCCGCCACAGACCGTTCAGAGGCTCTGGCGGTAGGATTCCAGGCCAGCTTCGCGAGGCGACCGGGATCACCGGAGAGAGCGCAAGCGGATCCCCCGGGGCACTTCCTTCCCCCGGTGGCAGGTCAACCCCCGTACCCCGACCTGCGGCTGGTAACCCCCTCCGAGCTGACCAGGACCGTGGCGAGGCTTCGCGCCGCGTCCGCTCCCGGGTTGGACCGGATATCCCCCCTCCTCCTGGCCCACCTCCCTCGTAAAGCCTTCGTCCTGCTTCTCCGCATCCTGAACGCGATGTTTGTATTGCTGTACTTTCCCGCGCAGTGGCGGGTGGCGACTGTCATACCCATCCACAAGCCCGGGAAACCGCCCGGATATCCGACGTCCTACCGTCCTATCTCTCTACTCTCTTGCGTCGGCAAAGTCGCCGAGAGACTGATCTTGTCCAGACTGGAGGCCTGGCTGGAGGTGAACCCCCTCCTGCCGGATCACCAGTTCGGGTTCCGGAAAGGCCTGTCCACCACCCACGCCGTCGCCAAGGTAGTCGACCTGGTGACGGAAGCGTTCAACGAGCGGCGCCATTCCGGCTTCGTTCTGTTGGACGTGAAGGGTGCGTTCGACAGTGTGAGCCACCGAGGTCTGCTCACGGGACTTGCAGAAGCCGGAGTTCCCCCCCCCCTGCTTCATCTCCTTCTGTCTTTCCTCCAGGACCGCTCCTTCAGAGTGGGCGTGGACCACCAGTTGTCGACCCCTCGTCCCATAGTCTCTGGAGTCCCCCAGGGCTCCTGTCTCTCCCCCCTCCTCTTCGCCCTCTTCGTGCGCGACGTGCCCGTCCCACGGGGAGTCTCCCTCTTCCAATACGCCGACGATACCGCTGTCCTGGCGACCTCCCCCGATGCCGCGGTGATCTGGGCCAAGCTCACCATGGCATTGCGGGGGATAATCGCTTACCTGGATTCCAAATCCCTAGCCGTCAACGGTACGAAGACGTCGGCGATTCTGTTCACCCGCCGCAGACCGGGTCCGTTGCAGCCCCTCCGCGTCGCGGGAGAAGCGGTCCAGTGGTCGCAGACAGTGAAATACCTGGGTGTGACGCTGGACCGTCGCTGCAACTGGGACTCGAACCTGAGAGCGTCTGCAGGGAGAGCGAGGGGAGTCATGTTAGGACTGGCCCCTCTCCTGCGCCCAGCCAGCCCGTTGAACCACGGCCATAAAGTAAGACTGTTCCAGGCTTGTATTATGTCCCTCCTTCTCTACGCCGCGCCTGCCTGGGCTTACCTTCCCCGCTACCGCTTCTCCCCGCTCCGAGCGGTTTATCACCTGTGTTTAAGGTTGATGCTCGGACTCCCCCCCCCGCACCCACACCCGAGTCCTGCTAGACTTGTCTGGCCTCCGACCCCTGGACGTGATCATCCGCGGGCTGGCAGTGAACTTCTTCTCACGAGCGCAGGCCAGTCCTAACGCGATCGTACGGGGCATCGGCGATTACGACCCCCCCGCACTTATCCACAGACGCATCAGAGACGGTGTGGTGGGCCCCCCCGCCGGATACGGATGACCCGGGAGGTAGTCTGTGGCGTTGAGGAGCGAGCGCCCCTGGCCAAGGCCTAAGGCCGGCTTCACCAGGATGCGGCTCCGGAGCTCTGTGAGACCCCCCCGGCTGGCGCTCAGCCCAACTTGAGCGCGCGTGGTGTAGTCCGTGTGTTTCTCCATGTTACGTGTTAAGTGTTACGTGTTACATGTCCGTCTCCAGCCCCACATTTTGTCATTGGGGTTGGCCGCCAATTCCAGCTAAAGACATTTATTTTTTAATATTCCGCAGAAACATTTTATCTATTATTTATATTACCAACATTTTTGTTTGTTTTTTTCTTCCGTTTCTCGTTCCCCCCCTCACTGTATTCTGTCTTTTCCCTTTCCTCTGTACGTTCTGTATTTCCCTACGGTCATGGCGACCCTTTACTAGCGATGGGGTGGGTTTTTTGAAAATTTTCCCACCCCATACCTATAGTGGTAATTTTCAGGCCGCAAGGCCGCCAAATCCTTTCATGTTGTGATTGTTCGTATCCCTATGTCGTGTCCGTTTTCGAGAGCCCTTCGGGGCTGGTGTTAATGTTTGTCCTTTTATGTTTCCCATGTTTTATTCATGTTTTCATGTTTATGTTTACTGTTTATTAATAAAACCATACAAACAAACAAGCCTTGCCCTTATATCCTCTATTCAATGTGTAATATAACATACTATGACCCGCTTCTGTGGCCGTGTGGTCTAACGCGCTACTCTCGTGTTGGACTAGACTGGTAGAGACAGGGATATTGGGGTTCGATCCCGATCAAGTGCAATGAGGGCGGTTTTTTCCAAATGGTTTTAAACTCTCCCTCCATGCAAATGCTGGTGCGTTTCCTATAAATTAAGCCTACCCAATCCCTGAATCATTAATGTAATTAGTACATAGTGTATAATTCGAACGGGTAGTAAGACGAGGTGCTAAAAAAACAAATATACTCAGCAGTATTTTTTACAACATACTAAGCACTGTTTACAATGTACTAAGCACTGTTTCCAACATACTAGGCACTGTTTTCAATATACTAATCACTGTTTTCAACATACTAAAGTAGACTTTACTTACTCGCAATCTCCCATAAGCCATCATCCCGGTCCCTGGCCAGCAAATGGTGGCAAGCATCGTACTTGTACTCTGTTCCGTCGAATGTGTTGAACGTGCGTCCGGTGATGTTGCACACAGCGGGGGGTGGCGGTGGAGGTACACACTTGTACCGAGGACATGCGTTTCTCCCGTAAGAGACCTTCACTCCTTCCAACTCCATCACAGTGTACTCGTCTGGACACTGGGGAGGTGGGCACGACGTGGGGGGAAACTCTTCCGGCTTGAAGTTGCACTCATATTTGGGGCATTCATTTGAAACAAACTTCTGGGGTTTGGGCAACTTCCTGTCTGTTGAGCCTCTGCCTCCTTTAATTGTTTTGGTTCCTTAAAAATATAAAACGTTTATACACAACTTGTACAGTCCATTTTCAAAGAAAGGGCCTTTTAGAAAATACAAACATATTTGTTGCGGTCAATCTTGATAGCATTTTACTATATTATTAGTATTATTTTTAATTATTGAAACTATTTATCAGTGTGTAGGCCTTAATCTCCTGTCCACCTTACAATGTTTACTAAATACAGTCATTTGGTGGCAATTGTTTCTTTCGAGACCATCAGGAATGGTACACCCAGGTTTAAAGACTTGTGCCTTAATACCCTCAAATCACACCAAGAGAATGCGAAAATACAACTATGTTAACAAAGAATCGTACCTCTTGAACGGGTCTTGGTGGCGCCTTTCTTAACCCCCGAGTATTTGTAAGTTTTGGTCTCTTCCATGGTCTCCAAGTTGGTGTACTTGTTTCCACTAATCATCCGAGGCTCATAGCCTGGTGGACACGACAGGGTCGGGCAAGTTGGTGGCACTGAAATAAATCAAACAGTCACACATTTGGTCATGAGTAAAACGTAAACTTTTTTTTTTAAGCACCAACTCTTACTACCTGTATAGGTTATATAGTATACACATACGTACTAATTACGCTAATGAGTTAATGTTGACGAAGGTTAAATTTAAACGGAACTTTACCCGCATATGTGTGTGTGTGTGTGTGTGTGTGTGAAGGGAGAGTGGAAAACATATTTAGGAAAACCACCCTCGGTACAACCGACTCGGATTTGAAAGCCAACCTCCCTGTTTTCGGCAGTCTAGCCAATTGCGAGAGTGACGCCTTAGACCATGCAGCCACCGAAGCAGGTGATGTATGCATAAACCCTAAGTGATTATTATTTACACTGTGTTTATTTGGAATAGAGCACTACGCTAATTTATGGTTTAAATTAGAAGCGAAAGCTAGAGCCCACTTACTTGAGTGATGGTGAAGTAGAAATTGTTATTTAGATAAAACACTATTTAACTCATTTGAGCCCCACCGAGGCCCGAAAGTGAACTTTCCACACAGAGCAACGTGAGACCTAGGATCGCATGACTAAATTAGTTTCTGACCTCTCCTACAGCCCAGGGGATCACATTAATGTGGGTGTGGCGGGACCGCGTTGGGCTCAAAGAACATACCTGCACCCCTCGGACTGAGCAACTTTTTTTTTTCTGCATCCCATCGAGATTATCAATGAGCTGTGGGCATCGTGAGAATATCTAGCCAAACGGCAGCGGTCCTATAAATCGGACTCAAAAACTTTACTTTTTACCATAATATGTAAATATATATTTTTTAAAGCTATTTTTCCATGAATGTGGGCTTTGTTATGAATAGATTGGAGCCGTACAGTTAATTTGGTCCAATGATCAAATTTGATCTTTCCAGCTGGGTCTCAACATCGTAACATAAAAACATATTTTTTTTAAACTAGCTTTCACTGCAGTCGAATTAAGAACAGTTTTCTCTTCGAGCCCGAAGAAGCTGCCTGTGGCAGTGAACACTCAACTATAAATGTTTTTTTGTGTGTGTATTTAATAGTGTTTTATCTGAACAATTTCTACTCCAGCACCACTCGGGTAAATGTGTTAATTTAAAACATTACTTTAATTGTAACCCCTTCTGTAACGGATTGCTCTAAAGTGTCACTCTCGTATTAGACTGGTCTGCTGATGACGGGGATATCATGGTTCGAATCCTAGTCAGGTCTATTGATGGTGGGTTTTTTTCTCAATGGTTTCTCACTCTCCTTCCATGCAAATGTGGGTAGATTAGCTCTAAAATGATTCCTTCCTAATCCCTACAGAGTAATTATCATATGTGCGTACAACCTGAATAGGTAGTAAGATGTGAAGATAAAATAAATAGATAAAACTTTCATTGTGTTNTTATATAGTATACACATACGTACTAATTACGCTAATGAGTTAATGTTGACGAAGGTTAAATTTAAACGGAACTTTACCCGCATATGTGTGTGTGTGTGTGTGTGTGTGAAGGGAGAGTGGAAAACATATTTAGGAAAACCACCCTCGGTACAACCGACTCGGATTTGAAAGCCAACCTCCCTGTTTTCGGCAGTCTAGCCAATTGCGAGAGTGACGCCTTAGACCATGCAGCCACCGAAGCAGGTGATGTATGCATAAACCCTAAGTGATTATTATTTACACTGTGTTTATTTGGAATAGAGCACTACGCTAATTTATGGTTTAAATTAGAAGCGAAAGCTAGAGCCCACTTACTTGAGTGATGGTGAAGTAGAAATTGTTATTTAGATAAAACACTATTTAACTCATTTGAGCCCCACCGAGGCCCGAAAGTGAACTTTCCACACAGAGCAACGTGAGACCTAGGATCGCATGACTAAATTAGTTTCTGACCTCTCCTACAGCCCAGGGGATCACATTAATGTGGGTGTGGCGGGACCGCGTTGGGCTCAAAGAACATACCTGCACCCCTCGGACTGAGCAACTTTTTTTTTTCTGCATCCCATCGAGATTATCAATGAGCTGTGGGCATCGTGAGAATATCTAGCCAAACGGCAGCGGTCCTATAAATCGGACTCAAAAACTTTACTTTTTACCATAATATGTAAATATATATTTTTTAAAGCTATTTTTCCATGAATGTGGGCTTTGTTATGAATAGATTGGAGCCGTACAGTTAATTTGGTCCAATGATCAAATTTGATCTTTCCAGCTGGGTCTCAACATCGTAACATAAAAACATATTTTTTTTAAACTAGCTTTCACTGCAGTCGAATTAAGAACAGTTTTCTCTTCGAGCCCGAAGAAGCTGCCCGTGGCAGTGAACACTCAACTATAAATGTTTTTTTGTGTGTGTATTTAATAGTGTTTTATCTGAACAATTTCTACTCCAGCACCACTCGGGTAAATGTGTTAATTTAAAACATTACTTTAATTGTAACCCCTTCTGTAACGGATTGCTCTAAAGTGTCACTCTCGTATTAGACTGGTCTGCTGATGACGGGGATATCATGGTTCGAATCCTAGTCAGGTCTATTGATGGTGGGTTTTTTTCTCAATGGTTTCTCACTCTCCTTCCATGCAAATGTGGGTAGATTAGCTCTAAAATGATTCCTTCCTAATCCCTACAGAGTAATTATCATATGTGCGTACAACCTGAATAGGTAGTAAGATGTGAAGATAAAATAAATAGATAAAACTTTCATTGTGTTAGTTACATTTGTGACTTTTATACCAAACTGTACATTGTAGAAATTTTTGTGAATACTTTACTAACCTGTGGGAAATGGGGTAGTGGTTGTAGCTATTGTTGGTTTCATGCCCGGTGGTAAAGGATGAGTTGACAAAGTTCCTTCAGGTGACAAAGTAGTTACACTCTCTGTTGGAGAAGTTAGTTCAGGCAATGATGGAGTTAATCCAGCAGATGATGGGGTTACACCCGCTGTGTACGGAGTTAGGCCATGTGTTGACATTGTTTGTCCTGCTGATGAAGGAGTTACACCCCCTGTTGGGGAAGTTAATTCAGGTGATGAGGGGGTTATACCACTTGTTGGCCGAGTTAATTCAGGTGATGAGGGGGTTATACCACTTGTTGGCCGAGTTAATTCAGGCGATGACGGAGTTATGCCACCTGTTTGCTGAGTTAATTCAGGCGATGAAGGAGTTATGCCACCTGTTGAGTGAGTTAATTCAGGCGATGAAGGAGTTATGCCACCTGTTGAGTGAGTTAATTCAGGTGATGAAGGAGTTATGCCACCTGTTGAGTGAGTTAATTCAGGTGATGAAGGAGTTATGCCACCTGTTGACCGAGTTAATTCAGGCGATGAAGGAGTTATGCCTCTTGTTGGCTGAGTTAATTCAGGCGACGACGTAGTTACACCACCTGACGAAAAAGTTGACCAATGTTCCCTTGAAGGTACTCCAGATGATGATGATGGGGTTACACCTGTTGTATATGTCGTTGGCATATGTGTTGAGAGAGTTACACTACTTGTCGTAGGACAGTTCCTTTCATCATCTGGACAGTCCTCGACCCCGTCGCACCACGAAGAGGCGTTGATACAAATGTTGCTGGTAGCACACAGAAGGGTCTCGGAGGGGCAAGGCTTGCAGGTGCAGCCACAAGATGGCGTCAACACACTTTGAAGACCCTGTGACACAGATTGTTGTACAGTCCAAGCAGCGGTTGAATTGGATTAAAACTAGCCTTGACAATGATTAAGATGGAAATCTCCCTTACGGTGACATTGTATCAAACACATATTCCTTGTTAATGGGTTCTTTTCTTAGCATTATTTCTTAATATTTATACTGAATATTTAATATCAATGTTTGCTTGGAGATATTTCATAATATTGCTCTTAAATAATTTAATACCTTTGTTTATTTTAATATTTATTAGAGTTATTTAATAACAGTCCATCTAAATAATACTTTTTGTAATATTTGAGTGATTCACTTTATCGCTCTATACTGACATATAAGCTGGTTTGGGTGTGCGCATGTATACATACAAATATACTTAAGAACAAAGTTTGGTTTCATCTACTGCAGATCATCACCGCACAAAAATACACACAGCTCTATCTATGACAACATTTTGAGTGTCCGTTTATTTTTATATTTGCTAAATCAAGCACGTCCAACCTTTTCCCGACTGAAGGCCGCTCAAGTTCTTGGGGAATTGGTTGGGGGCCATGCATGTAATTTATAGGACCTAATAGCCAAATATAGTATACACACACACACACACACATATACACATACACATACCCATACGCATTCATCCATATATACATTATGCAAGTAATATTATACTTATGATTCTGGAAACTAAATGAAAGTTAGCGAGCATTTACATCAGATACAAGATTCTGGTTTGTTGTTTATTTCCGCCATTTGAAGTATTTCAATTTGAGCTGGTGGGCCGCTCAGAACGTACTCAGGGCCCGCGGGTTGGACATGCCTGAACTAAATGTTTGATTTTTTCATGTTAAATTTGGGAATTTGGTGATAAAAATTATTGTGTGCATTTTATATGATTGATTATGAGAGACTATAGTTTGATCAGCACAGTTTCACTCAGCAATTAATTAAACAAGTAAAAGGTTTTTTTTATGGGAGATATCTGTATTGGAATAAGCTAAAGGTTCATCTTTTCCCTTTGCTGTGGAATTTATGAAGATGTCAGAAAACATTTCACATCTACATTTGAATGTTTTGTGATGTTATTTGGTAAAAAAAAAAAGTTGTCATCACCTGGTCACATTTACCACAGAATGGTTTTTCATCGCACTTAACCACTCCTCTCAGATTACACTGGCACTCGTGGCAGTCCTCAGATAGAAATGTCGTGCCCACAGCATATCTAAGCATACAACAAAATAATAATAATATTACAACAATGAATTTAATAGGATAATCTTGCTTGTACTTAAAGAAACTATGTTCATTTGTCTTTCAATTAGATTAAATATTGTTGAAAAATGACTTCTGTAAATATAAATCGACCCAGGACCATTGGTTTAGCACTGACTCACGGGATGAGGCCGACAAAGCAGGGGCACCGTGCCAGGGATGTACACCCCTCCCCATCCCACCGCTCTCCCTCCGGACAGTCGCATTGATCCTCATCCAACAGCTCTCGCGGCAACGTGGGGCAAGGCTGGCAAGTGGAGGGTAGCGGGGAGGTCTTCTCTGTCGGAGTTTCTGGGGTGGTTGTGGGCAGAGTTATTTTTGCTGAGAAATAAAACATGTCAGTTTAGTTAAGATATTCAGTTTGTATCATAACGACTCATACATATATAAAATAGTTACTAATGGAAAATAGTTGAATAACTACCCAAATAAAACCCGCTTCAATGGCCGAAGCGGGTCATTGATATTTAAGTCTGTTAAAAACCAGACCTTATAGGAGATATATTATATATTCACACCCAATGTCCTTTTCCTGTGTTTGTCCTTTTTGTTATACCTTTTACATGGTCCTATCTATGTATGATATCCTTCTTTACAATTTTACATTTTCTCCCTTTTGTGTTTTTTGGTTTCCTCATTTAGGAAGTTGTGTTGCGCATTTCAAACTCTTTCCTGATGAGTTCTGATAGAATGAAACCTAGCACGGCGGATTAGGTGATAACAATTGATTTTCTTCAAGAGGCAGCAATTACCTCTTTTGTCCAGTGTCAACAATGTAAAGTGTGGACTGTGTTCTTCTTTTCATTGTAAAAGTCATATTGTGTTTGTCCCCTTTTACATGTTTCTATCCACCTTTCTTACAAATATAATACAATTACCTCATAAAGTGAAAAGAAGTTTCCCTTATCGAGATAAACCTGATTTGTGATTAGTTGTTTTGATTACTAGGTTTTGTACTAGTTTAATTTATGGTTATGTAAAAATACGTTTTAGATTTGATGTCTGTAGGAAGTTGAGTATTGATATAATGATCATGTTGTTAACTTACGATAAGGCAGATAGCAGCCAAGCACTTCCGCCCTCAGAGAAATATTGTGATGCCATTTGACAGGAACTAGTCTAATAAGACGAGTTTGTACAATGTGCTCAAAGTGATTTGTTTGAGGAGTATCACTGTCAAAGTTGGCCAAGAATACCTGGAAAACATTCAACTCGGAAATAACTAGAGGTGTGTAAAATTACAACTTAGCTTTGAAAAATAAAGAATCATCTTTAATCTGCATGAAACTTTGACAATAAAAATATAAACTGCTAAACGACTTGATTTATGTTTATTTATTACCATTTTGAGATGTTAAGTGAATTACAAATCAATATGCCTAAGAAAAATCTGTAGACACTGGGCAGGGTTTGAACTTGCTATGATAATAAATTCATTTACCAGCAAAGAATAAAATACTTAAAAAAAATGTGTCATAAATTATTTACTAAACATGGCGTTAGTCTATAAAGTACAATTACAATATAATATATATATATTTTAAAGCATCAAACAATCAAGAAAATATATTTGAATTTCAATTTAGCTGCAAGGATATTTCACATTTTTAACACGAGTTTGCTTTGAAAGGAAAAAGTTGACTACGCAAACCTCTAAAATTAACACTTTTAATATTTTAAATAATTGATTAACTACATGTGTGGGGGTACATGAGATGGTTGAAGAAGCAAAGATGAGATGGTATAAACACGTAATGAGGATGGACGGAGAGAGGATTCCAAGAAGATTGATGGGTATGAAGTATGTAGGGAATAGACCAAGGAAGAGATGGAAGGAACAGATAGCAGCAAGTGTGCAAGTGAGAGGATCAGAGTGGAAGAGAATGCGGGAGGAACAATGGTGGAAGGACAGAGAGAGATGGAAACATTTTACTAAACGGACCTGGCCAGAGGCTGGAATCAGTTGTTGATGATGATGATGATATTGTGTGAGCACACATTTTTCACTTTGAGTCGAGTTAATTTTTTTTTTTTTACATCTCTTACTGTTTCCAGTCTGTGATCTGGGTCAGTTTTTTATTCAAGTCATATATTTTCTACCACAAGTCTGTCGTAGCTTCATATGTGTTATAATTTAACTTAAAACTAGGACAGACACAACATCCAGCCCCCAGCCGTTAATTCATCCCTGTGAAAGAACAAGTTCACATTTCACCAATGAGAGATTTTTCGGCCATGCCGAGGATCGAACCTGGGACTCTCAGCTCAGTAGACAAACAGGCTACTGACTGAGCTAAGGTGTCAAATCAAGTTAGAATGAAAACATCAAATTTTGTCAGTAATAAAGTGTGATTGTTCTTACCCTTTCTTTCCCTGTGGTGTCGACAATAGGGTTCCATACTTTCCCGTCATGACTGTACTTGACTGTATAAGCCTCTACCCAACTGTTGCCATGGTTACCACCTTGAGTTGTTACACCAGTCAAGTTGCGAGGCTCCAAGAAATCAAACTAGAGACAAACATCGTAATAAAACATTTCAACATGAGGCTTGATTGGTTTCTTGATTAAATCTAAACTATTTTTCTCTGGTTATCGAAACAAAGTTGACCAAATACTGAATAATGAAACAAAAACATAAAACAATACCAAGTGGTCGAAACTTTAGCATCACAAAGAAGGTCTAACCAAAACCAACACTTTATTTTTTATCAATTTCCATTATTAAAAAATTATTTAACCATTGTTAAACATGCTCATATGAAAAACATAACAACCAGACCCCAAATCATTAATCTAAACTTAACTGAATGTATGAATGTTAGTTAACATTTAGATATTAGTGTTTTACTTTACATGCATTTCTGTTTCCAGCCTGGGTCAGTTTTTTATTCAAGCCATATATTCTGCCACTACCGGCTTGCTAGGTCTGTCGTAACTTCATATGCCTTATAATCTAACTTAAGACTAGGACAGACACAACATCCAGTCCCCAGCAGTTAATTTATTAATGTGAAAGTGTAAACCCATTATATAACCAATGATAATTGTTTTGCCATACCAAGAATCAAAGCTGGGGCCCTTATCTCAGTAGGCAGCCATGCTACCGACAGAGCTAAAGTGTCCGACAGATATTAGTTCTATTTTCTAATATCCTGTTAGATTCCTATTTATTCTTATGTGCATAGTTTTTTCCAAGATACTGATTTGTAAAATAGTGGATTCGAGTCATCTGTAAAAATAAATACTAAGAGTTTATCAATTTCATCCCTATCTCTGTTTCTGTGGTACGGTGCGTACTCGGGGAGAGCTACAAACAAAATGGCTGCCTCACCTGAATCCACTCATCATGCGAGTTGCTGCTAGGGACCCAACCTTTCCCAAGCCCTTCCTCTTCTTCACTGTTTAACCGAGCTCGAGATGGGCCGTATTTTATTATGTCGTCATTAAGCACGGAGGATACCGAGATCTGCTCGTCGCTAAGCATTCCGCCCTCTAGCCCCATATCGTCCACACAGACGGCTGAACATGGGAAGAATGAGGAATAAATATTCAGGTTACTATCACTGACACAAAAGTAAAATTAGTTATTTCAAACACGCTTCAATGGTCAAACTCTCCAGGGTGTCACTCTTGAAATAGGATGGACTGTCGATGACGGGAAGATCAGGGTTCGAGTCTCGGTTGTCTGAACTCAGGATGTTTTGTTTCCTACATGGTTTTCCAGTATACCTCCATTCAATTGTGGGTACACTTAATCTAAATTGAGCCTTCCTAATACCTAGAATAGTGATTGTTATTAGTCCAAGCCGAACAAAAAAAAAGAGCTTCCCATCAAAAATACAAGGAAGAAGAATATAAATAAAAAGGTATAAGTAATACATATTGAAAAAGTGGACTTGGCACACTTTTACATCCACGTGACATACTCGAGCAACAACACTAACCAGGCATTGTAGTGGTGATGACAACCGCAGTTGGCCTCACTGTGACTATGACGGGAGTGGTTGACAGCCTGTGTGTGGTAGCAGCAGTGGTGGCTGTGTAGCCCTCCTCACTGGTGGTGCTGCTGCAGCCAATCAGCTCCACCTTCATGGATATGGCGGAGTGCCACGTCACAGGGTTAAAACGTATGTATCGAGCCTCCACCGGTTCATGGAACACTTGTTGTATGAGCTGTCTGTTGTCAGTGGGACCTCGGAAAGTCTGGAGTGGGAAGATGTGTCGATGGGATTAA
Source organism: Timema poppense (assembly GCA_902141375.1). Taxonomy (NCBI): domain Eukaryota; kingdom Metazoa; phylum Arthropoda; class Insecta; order Phasmatodea; family Timematidae; genus Timema; species Timema poppense. The sequence goes on from CABFOV010001170.1 coordinate 64,475, forward strand.
ACAAGTGCCATACTTATTGAGAGCTGTTAGCTCTATAATATAAATAAAGACAATACAATTTCATCGTTTCCAAACTGAGTTTTCTATTGTTATTGTTATTGTTATTGTTGTTATAATAATAATAATCATAATAAAATTAAGATCGAATCTGTGATGGACATGTGGAAATCGTCAGCTACATATGAGCAAACAAATGTATCGTGATGTATTGAATAAATTTGAATTGAATAGAACTGAGCATTGGAAGAATCCTGGATAGCTCAGTGGTATAAAGCATAAGCGTGCTAAGACACAGGCCCTGGGCTTGATTTCTGTGTCGTTACGTTACGTTTATATCTTCACGTAAACTGACAAAGACATGAGTTAAAGATACGCTCAACTCACTGCCGGCATGTTGTCCTTGTCGAACACGTAGCTGTATGTGTGGCCATCCAGACTGTATAGGACCTTGTAGCTGGTGACATACTCGTTAGATATAGGGCTCCCCTTCACTAAGACACCGTACACCGGCTCCACGCGGCCGAGATCAACCTGTAGATACTGGTCCTTATTGACGTCACCTGCCGTCCAGCTGCCACCTTTAATGTTCAGAGATTACATATTACAAACACGTTATTAACATGCGTTTAATATTAGTTAACACATCCCGTGGTGTGGTTTGCGCAGACTTGTTTGTGGTTTGTGTGGAGTAATATTTATTTTTTATTGTGTGTTTCTAGCTTATAATTTCAGATACATTTTTTTGTTTGTTTTTCATTTGTTCTTATTTATTATTTTTTGAATCTCAAAAGCTACAATTTAAGAACATGTTGTTTGTGTATATTGGTTGTTACTTGTCTGTATTTTTTAAATAATTGAATCAATATAAGAAACCAACAGATTTATATAATTTACCTGTAATAACATATAATTTTTCTAGGTACTGAGAATATACATTGAATTATAAAAAAACAACTATGAAATGCCCAATAGTTTTCAATAACTACTTTCGTTTATTAAACTCACCTTTAGTTGGTGAGACTGCTGCACTAAGTAAAGCATTATCTGGGGTGAATAATTGATCCAAGCTGCTGCTTGCACTTAGTGATGACGCAGGTAGTGGTTTAGGGCCTTCAATCAAGTGGATCAAACTAAAAACAACAACAGGATATGTCAATTATTGTAGACATATTAATATTGGTAAAAAAAAAACTATCACATTTTATTTATTTATTATTATTATTATTGTTATTTTTTACAAACTACAAACTTTTTTTCTGACACTAATGATAACATTTTACTATATTATTAGCGTTATTTTATAGTTATTGATAATATCTATAAAAAGTTACAGCTGCAGATCGCATGACTATGAATATATAAAAAATATTTTAGTAGCTTTTGTAACTGTCAGAAAGGTCCCTTCCTTTCTAAATTGGGTTGTATATGTATAGCTTAGCCAGATTTGTATGAATTAAAAAGATAGTTTTCAAACATAGAAGGAACTACAGTATATTAGTGGGGTGGGGGTTCTATAAAAAGGGGGTAGAGGTGGTATTTACAAATTTTCAAATGCCTTATTTAAAAAAAATTCCAAAATTAAGGTGCAATTTGTTAGTCTCAATGTTTGTTTGGTAAAATAAGATAAAATAAAATAACTGTTTAATTTAATAAACCAACACGAACAACACAAAAACAATACTTACTTTACGAGTACTACCATTAACCAAACTATAATGTAAGGATATTAACAAATGTCAGGCTGTCGGTTCACGAGTGGCTTGCTTGCCTAGCAGATGGCAGCAGATGGAGTTGTGGTAAAGAGAGTACATGAGAAAGAAGAGGAAGCAAGACAGAGATCACGTGATGAGGATAGAAAAGAAGAGAATACCAAAGACAATAATGGAGATGAAATATGAAGAAAAAAAAGACCACAGGGGAGACCAGGAATGGAATCGATTAAAGGAGCGTGAATAGTAGAAGGCTAGAAGAAGATGAAGTGCATTTTATTGAACCTGGCCACAGGCTGAAAACAGTTGATGACGATAAGTACTATATATATAAAACAAAATTGCACGTACTTATTTTTCCCACACAGTGCTGGTGGTGTTGTTGTTGATACGATGGTAAAGGGTGTGATATACTCAGTTGTAGAGGGTGGCCCATTCCACCTAGTACTCGGCAATTCAACATTGGTCCAGTTCATAGAAGATTCCGGTGTCGTCGTAGAAATCTTCTGTTGGTATCCTCCACCCATTGTATACACTGTTTCCGCTGTGTGAGTGATGATCACAACAGCTGGTGAGGTCAGAGTCGATGAGGGAAGAGGAGATTCACTTGAAGATGGAAACCTCGCAGTCGACGCGTTCAGAGGAATTCTAGTAGAGGTTGTTGGTACGGTCTTTGTTTCGTAGGTAGTCGGCTGAGTTTTCCGCCATGGTGTGGTCTCGTAGATGGTTACAGGTGGTGTTGTTGTTGGTACACTTGGCGTTTCCCCAGGTCTAGTGGTGAAGCAAGCCGAGTCGTCACAGATGTATCTGTTGTTGACGCACTGACACAACTCACAGTCTGATTCACGGTACAAAACTCCTGGCTGAAAAAAATTAGAAAGTAGTATATAATGACTAAATGAAAGAGTTGGCCAATTGTCACTGTAGCTCAACTTTGCTGCGTTGTTTTTTAAATTTATTGTAGGGATGAGTCAGTCAATTCTTCAGTGCCTAGGTTCCATCGATTCTATATGTAATAACCAGAATCAAAAGAAATTCATAGAAAGTAAGTTCTTGGCCTTTAGTTAATAATATTAATAGCTAGATCTACATGCAATTAAATCTATAAAGTTGAATTAAGAGTACCCGAAATCCCCTTATCTAATTCTAAATGAACTTGAAAATCGAATATATGAAATATTCTTGAAGCATAATCAAAGTTCAAATATACTTTGTTGTTATATGCTTGAATTGAAAAAATAACATATTGTGATTATTTATATAAATTTATGTACTTAAATTACTTGTCAAATGTTTTTATTGAACATTTTTTAAAAAATATTGTATTTTATTCTAATAAATTAATTTAGTATTACAACTTAGAAGTATATTATTACAGATTTTTTTTGTATGAATATACATTTTTTATTTATATAACAGCTTAGAGTGACAAGAATTGTCTATAAATTAAGCATTTCATATGTCAATATTTTTATCGGTGAAGCTACGTAATTGTCAAAGACAGAATTCTTTTTGAAGCAAAATGGAAGTTGAAATTTGTTTCGAAGCCTAGTCAAAGTTTTGATGCTTCACACACTCCTATTGAATATAATTTTATGATTATGCATATAATCTTAAGAGTGTAAGGTTAATTAATATTTTATTTAGTTTAAAAATAGGTGATTAACATAAAAGAGCCATCGATGTCAATTTAATTATCTTAGTGGAGACTAAATGGCATAAGATTAGTTTCAGTGATTAATTGGAATTTGGAGCTAAGAACTGAATTAATAAAAATAACACAAGAACTGATATAATTTTGGAACTTCTAGTTTTTTTGTGCACATTTATTTAGCTGTAAATGAAAGTATTTGAACCATAGACCAAAAACTAATTTTGAAAAATATTTATATCTGTATGATGCTTTGAAATCTCAAATTTAAATCTGAATTTTGTTAAGATGTGTATATAAGTCGTAATTCTGAATATTTGAAAGATTCGTATCAGATTGTAAATTTTGAATCAAAATAGATCCCAGATTCAAATTTGATGGAACCTAACTCTAGATTTGAATCCAAAAGTAAACATTTGAATAGTTTGATTAAAAAATAATAATTCTGATTCAATTCGAGTAAGTAGGCAAAGATTTGGATTCAATTAGAAGTTTAACTTAGTCGTGTGTTTAGTGTTCACCTTGACAGAGATCCCAGAGTGGGAGACACAGGTGCAGTCTCGGGCCTTTACGCAGCTCACACGATCCCTCCATAGAAAATCAGCTGGGCAGCGGAACTCCTCTCCCACGGGCAGACAGCCTGTGTCACAACACAGTAACATTTCATACTGATGGCATGGTCAGAATATCTAGTCGAGAGTACAGCTCTTAGTTTCCATTCCGAGGGCCTCAATGAACATTGGTTTTATAAGATACTAGATAATTATCTGATCAAATTTATCATAAAATATAATTTATCCTTATCTTCTTCAGTGGTCGCATGGTCTAAGGTGTCACCCTCTCAATAGATTGGACTGCCAATGACAGGAATATTGGGATTCGAGTATTGGTCAGATGCACAGAGGGCAGTTTTTCCTATATGTTTTTCCACTCTCCTCCACACAAATGTGTGTACACTTCGTTGAAATTCAACCTTCCTCATCCCTAATACACTAGAGCATTTAGTACATATGCATATATTTAAAAAAATCGAGTATCATTTAAACATAAACCTTCATTTTGAATTAATTAATCGATGATGCTCTGATTAAAATAAAACTACTTATCAAGGCAAATTGTAAGTTACTTTTGTAATAACCATTATTTATATTCATGGTTTATTTTACACTCCTCTGTAAATAATAATAATCATCATCATCATCATCATCATCATCATCATCACCACCACCACCACCACCACCACCACCAATATCATGTAACCCCTCCAGCTTGCCGGGTAGGGTGTTAGCGAAAAAAGTTATCACCAACGCTCTCTATCAAGGAACATTTTCCTCAAATCACTCTTCGTCAGCTCTCTCCTATCTTCTCTACGTCTTCCTTTATCTGGTCCACCCACCTCCTTCTGGGTAATTCAACTGGCCTCCTGCCCCCCATCTATCTTTCTATATATACACGCGGTGTTCTTGTGTTTTACATTCTTTTCACATGGCCGAACCATATGAGTCTTAATGAACTTCACCTTTCCTCCATTGATTCCTTCACTCCTCTCTTACATTCTTGTTCCTTACTCTATCTCTCTGAATTTTCCCCTATACTCCTTCATTCTTAATTCCTCTCTCATGTCCTCGTTTCTTACTCTATCTCTCCATGTCTACTGAAGGTGCTTCTTAAAAAGTTCATTTCACACGTTTGCAGCTTACCCAGCTCTTTCTTATTTACTGTGTAAGTCTCTGCAATGTGTGTTAGAATGGGGACAAAGTATAGCTTATAGAGACTCATTTTGGCTCTCTCTGGTACCTTATTGTCCCAAAACAGCTATCTTGACCCGTTATTCACTCTGTTGAGTACTTCCTGCTTTATGGTGCTCTTACAGGGGGACCACATTAGCCGGGTATTTGAACTCGTGGATACTTTTCAGTTGTTCTTCTGCCAGACTCATGCAAATATTTAGAGTTTACTTTACTGATTTTCAACGCAACTCACATTCATCTTCTACCTTTTGAACTTGGAAACCCAGTCATCCTATATTTCCTGTACCCCTCTATCTGTGTCCCCCCAAATCGCCATACTATCCACGTACACCGGGGCATTTAGAATGGAAGGGACCTGCGAGTACTCGAATATTTGAACCTGAGCTGGGTTCCGCAATCCTAAACTTGTTATAAGAGTTATTTTTCTTTTTTCTATTGTATTTCTACTGATGGATGTCTCACTGTTTACTCTCTATACTTATCTGGATGTTGTTTGTGTTGGAGGAAGAAAAGAGGGTTGGGATAGGGGTGGCTGAACCCAATAAAGGGGTAGTGTGCAGACATTGGGATAATAACGTGTTGTTAAGGTTATCAACTGAAAGAACTGGTTTTTAAATCAAGGATAGTAAGGGACAGAGATAAAGAAGGTGTATAAAGTAGAGTTTTGCTTTAGTATTTTATATTTATTAAACTCAACTTGACTCAATACTTATAAGGGCTTTATAAATATCTCGCTCAAGTTTAGCTTTGTTTTAAAAAAAAGCTTAGTTCACAAATCCCTTAATTGTAGCCCATTAATATAACTACAAATATTTATGAAAGGATACACTTCACAGGGACAATGATAAAGCAACTTTACAACAGTTCAAAATCACCTTTAAATTTGTTAAAGAATTGTGTTCAGCCCAAAGCAGTAGATACCTGATATACACTCCTGACCATTGAGACAACGTCCCTGTTGTCGGATCTCATAGTCGTAATATTGGCACACCTGTGTACATGAAACGGCACAGTCACTCCATACCTCATCATCTTCACATTCTGGAAGGAAAAAAAGACAAACAGGATGAACAGAATTTTTTCATTTTCCTTATACATTAACGTGTTAATTTTTTGAATTTTCTTATTTTAATGTATTAATTGATATACTTAGACCCACTTTGGTAGCTGCATAGTCTAAGGCTCTACTCTTGAAATAGACTAGACTGACAAAGATGGGGAGATCGGGGTTCAATCCCGGTTGAGTGTGCTGAGGGGGTTTTCCTAAATGGTTTTTCACACTCTCTCGCTCCATGCAAATGTAGGTACACTTTCCCTAAATTCAACCTTTCTTATCTCTAACACATTAGCTTAATTAGTACATAGGTAAATAACTTGAACGGGTCGTAAGACTCAGTGCTAAAAATACACATTTTTGCTTGGTAATACAAAGATATTTTATAAAAATGGCAGCCACAGAAGATATAGAGTTTACTATGACCCATCATTGTAAATCTACATGACCTTTTGGTCAGTATTAACTAGAGTTGGGTCGACTCCTATATTTCTAGAATCCGAAATCTTATACATTTCTGTAAAATCTTGAATCTAAATTCGAATACTTGTATCTTTAAAAAGTGTACTATTTTAAAATGAAACAATTTAATAAAAGAATTTTTTTAAGGTTTGGCTTACTAATTTGTTTTACATGTCTGTTACACTATGAACAACAAAAAGAACACTTTTATTGTAAATTATTTATAAAACTACAATTTGGTACTTTTTTAAGTGTGCTTGGGTGTTATTTTTTTTACCCTTCCAACTGCACCTTTCTTAATTAATTTTACCATTGCCATTGTTTTTTTGTTTTTTTATTTAGCACCGTGTCTTACTACCTGTATGGGTTATACATTTAAGTACTAATGGGTTAGGAATTGAGAAGGTTGAATATAGAATAAGTGAACCTGCATTTGCGCAGAGGAAGAGTGGAAAACCATTTAGGGAAAACCACACCCAGTTCACCCGACCGAGATTCGAACCTCGATCTCTCTATCCTCGGCAGTCTAGATCAATACAAAACTAATGCGTTAGCTAACAACGCCACCGAGACGGTTCCCTGTTATTGTTAAAAATTGGTATTTGAAGTCAAGATCTTCATAAAGGTATTCAAGATTATTTGTTGAACTTCTCAAATACCATAGGATTTGAGTGATTTGAGGAATTGTCTCACCTCTATTATTAATTAACTCATTCAAATGCACACTATGTTTGGATTTAATCCAGACTCTTTAAGTTGTAATAACAAACAATGTTGAATATGAACAAAGATTACATTTCAATTATCTGTTTGCACTACAGTAGAGTTGAAATATTATACAAATAATAAAGGTGACCATTTAAATGTTCTCACCATGATGCCTCGGCTGCGCTGTAGACATTTCCGGAATAGGGATTTTCTCTATGAAAACAAACAGGCATACATTATTAAATGAGACTAACAAATAATTTCAGGTTATTACAATTATTATTCATCTCGTAAATACATATGGGGGAAAGGACAGTCTGTTTTTAATCAAATGAAATGACTGAGCTGCACAAGGCAAGATCTTTTAATATAGTAATTTAAAATAAATCATCATAAATAAAAATTAAACCATACAATTTCTTAAAAGGAATGTTATTGATTACATTAAGTTTCAATTTCTCCAGCAATTTATACAAACATAAACAATTGAAAGCATGGAAGTTAATTGATTAATGAAATGTAAAATACATAATAATAAATAATTTTGTTGTATATTTTATCTCTTTAAGGAAAGCCTCTTGTGTTTTGAGGTACATTTTGTTATGTATATATGGAAGAAGGTACAAACAAGAGGGATATAAACATATTAAGCGAAAAGAAGTTTTACTTAATGAGATATATTATATACTTTGTCTATAATAGGAAGGAATATCTGGAAGATACCAAAATCCTACTACATAATAGAATTATTACAGGATAAAGGCCTTTCAGACCACCCTTCCTACTATAGACAGGGTTATATTCACATCCAATGTCCATTTCATGTTTCTAATAATTTAATTTTTTAGGAATCTTGTTCAACTACTGGTTTTTCTCTACTTTTAATTAAAGTTGCTCTCGATCAATTTCTAAGTGACACTTAGGTGAATAATTTATGTACTTACATGTGATTAAATTCCTGCTATATCAATTTTTAACCTTGAATAATTAATTATTTATAAATTTTATCAATTCGTTTTCTTAATTGACTGCATATACTTTTTATGCTTTAACAATCTCCCCTTTCATTAAACTCCTCCCTTTTTTCTTTTTCATTTCTTTATGTTAATTGACTCTGAAGTGTAACAACTAACTAACCAATTGTCATTTTACCAAGTATGTTTCATATAATTCTCATTCTTACTTCTCCTTACTACAATTAAAATGAATTTAACTAACAATCAATTTCCCTAAGTGGGAGGAAAATGTGAATTGTTTTCTTCTTTACATCGTAAAAGTTACAATTAATCCAAATCATAAATCAAATTGAAACTATATTAGACACTCACCACAGTCACAGAGCACCTTGATGGCATAGTCCTCGCAGCTGTTGTCCGACTGCTGGGAGTTATAACACAACAGTCCCGTTGAAGCGTCGCACATGACATTGTCACCAGAGTTGACGGAATCCTCAAGAATCAATTCAGTGACCGACCTTGTCTTCCCCTTTACACCTTCATCCTTGATACTTCTGGCAAGGTTAAACATGGCGTTACTACCAGACACGACCAGTTGTAAGTTGCGCTGTGGCTTTCAATTGAATGTACTTGACTTTTAGCCAACAGACGCTATAGTTGACAACTTAATAGGGGTTTATGACAATGGTTATTTTAGTAGAGGTGTGTAAAGCTTCAAAATGCCAAAATTAAAATCACTATTCAAACTTAACTGTGGTTGATGGTTATTTGGTGAGGGATGAAGATTAATTAAATAAGCTAAACTGATCATTTTTGGGATATGACATATTCACCTTAGTAGAAATTGGGCTACAATGAAATATGGATCTAGACATAAATTTAAATTTAACTTCATGCAGGATTAATCTCTCTAAAGAAAACCTCTTTTCACTTTATGAGGTAATTTTAATATATTTGGAAGAAGGTACAGGAAAGGTGGATAGAAACATATAAAAGGGATGACCCTATTACCTTGTATCGTGAAAAGAGGTTTTCCTTATAGATATATATTATATATTCGCATCCTATGTCCTTTTCCTATGTTTGTCCCTTATGTTAGACCTTTTATATGTTCCTATCTCTGTGTGATATCTTTCTTTACAATTTTACCTTTTTTCCCTTTTATTTGTTGTTGGTTTCCTCTTTTAGAAAGTTGCGTTTCACACTCCTCCTTGATGAGTTCCGATAGAATGAAACCTAGGTCAATGAATACAGGGGGGATTGGGCGGTGACGATCGATTTTCTTTAAGAGGCAACCATTACCTCTTTGTCCAATCTGGCATTCCACACATTCACAAGTTGTGATTAATACACATCTTGTCAGAGGTGAAGGAAGGGTTTGACAATCAGATAAATCTGTAGCCGGGACCTAGGATTGAACCTTGAACCCCTAGCACAGAAGTCTGACACCCCCAGGTCACCGAATCCAAATATTGATTTCACCTACAAACCCTGAATGAGAATCTGAATCTAAGGAAAACTTGATAAAAATAAGTGTTTCGATACTGCACAAAGCTATGATTTCTTTTTCTCCGATTCTGATTTTGTTCGTTCGCAGCAAGTGGTAAATTATCTGGTTGTTAGGTTTATCCTGATATTATGTTGAGTCAAATCACTAATAGGCATCATAATGTCTTTAAAAATAAGTTAAACTAAAAATTTAACATAGTTCTATTTTCCAATCTTGAACCTGAACATTTTTTGAATCAATTAAACTTCTAATATCCTTAAGGATTTGAAGATTCAAGATGATCACAACTAAAAAATAATTATTATATTCTCTGACCTGGTGACAAGTCTGCTGAACTTGCATTGAATGTCCCGTATCGCGCCTAGTGGACAATGTAGCAATCCTCTCTCGATGTACTCTGACAAAAATTCAAGATCACCTTGGACATTTGCCGTTGTGTTGAGCCACTCGCTCCAGCCGTCGACACATGAAGGCTGCTCGGAGGTGGTTACCGGGGTTATAGTTGTGGTTGTGGTTGTTGTTGTAGTCGATGAAACAGCTTACAAAATTAAAGTTTTAGAAAATTAGATTAAATAAAGTTAGAAACACAATATTATCTTATTAGGGCTAGCAATTTAGAGGAATATGGTAAAGTTGGATTTAAGAAGTTAATGTGTATGAACATAATCATCTTCTTCTGTTACATTTGTCAATAAGGACTCAACTTGTTAGTACCAATAATAGAAACTTTAACTCCGTAGAATAATAAGAGAAAGTAGAAGTTAAAATGAAAGATTGGTCGACGGTATAATGGCCAGCAAGGCAGTCTCTTTATGTTAGGGATACTGGTTTGTAGGAACAGTGCAAGCATGCACAGGGTAAGAATGAGCAACGGTTGTACTTGTGGTACACTGGCTAGAATGTTCCAACACCGATTGGTACAGCATCCTTAACGTAAGCAGTGAATACTGTCATTGGTGCAGGTACGATCAAGGCTAGTAAGCTGGTCTACTTTACACTAATTACTAGAATAAACTGTAAAATATTAGCCTCGGATGAACAGCTGAGGTTAAAACTGAAGGTGCCTTTCTGTGTACAAACTGGTGAGAACATGAACTATCGGAAAGTGGAATGTGGTATAAAGAGAATGAAGTGTTAGAGGAAATGATTCGAAGAAAATTTATCTTCTGATAAGCAGAAATCACCTTCCTCAAATATTCCTAAATTAATATATTTCAAGTGACATTTCCTAAGATAGGTATCCTGCAAACTACTCACCAGCGCAGTCTGGCCTGATGAGCACAACATTAGACGGCCAATCACAGGTCATGGTTATAGGATTGAACATGGTGTGAGGTCCACACGTCTTCTCGACCAGTTGCGTGCCATTAACCAGGTCCTGACACTGGTAGAAGATGTAGCAGTCAGAGGGGTGGGGGATGTTGATTTTGCCGGGGTCACACCTCTCAGGGGGCGGGAGGGGCACCATGGTCGTGGTGATAACGTGAGCGGTGGTGGGGGCTCCAGTAGTCGTCGTCACATGAGGAGTAGTGCTGCCCAGAGTCGTCGTGATGTTGGGTCTCAAGTGAGTTTGTGTCGTCGACGTTGTTTCTGTAAGCAGTTAAGAGTTTGGCCGATTAACTTAACTAGGCCAATCTATAAATGGTACTTACCACATCGGTGTTCGTATGGTCTAACGAAAGAGTCGACAACTGATCAATCAAGATCGACCGGTCAATTTCATGGCATTGTTGTGTAAGAAAACTACATGGTTATTAAAAGCAGGTCTCTGAGTCTTTTAAACTTTCAAATATATCAAGTGCTTACAAATAATATTTGATTATGACAACTATCTTGACCGGTCATAAATCAGTGAATGTATACTTTTTTTGATTATATATATTTTTATATAAAGGAGGTTACATAAGTATTCGAAGAAATATTGAATCTAAGGAACAAATACAAGAGGTTTAGACATTAAAAAATAAATAAAGTGGAGAAACAATGGGTGATCATGGGACCTTTGTTAAGATTATAAGTGATTGTGACCCAAAAAGGTTGCTGACCCCTGGTATAGAGCATCGCTCTCGTTTTAGACTGTATATCTGACAATGAGGAGATCAGTGTGGTGTAAAAACTCTCCCTCCATGCAAGTCTGGGTACATTTTCACTAAAATCATACCTTCCTCATTCCTATTACGTTAACAGAACTCGATATATGCGTACAACCTAATCAATTACCAAAAAGTAGTGAAAAACAACAAAAACTTAATGAAGGGTCAGTGTTATGAATAGCCTACTACATAATAATTACAAGACATAGTGGTGGACAAGCAGAAAAAGGGGTTAGTCTCGTCTTGTTTGGTTCTGGTGACAGTTAGATTGGAGTTAGAATCCCAGATGGAAGTAGAGTCAACCCTCGATAACTCAGACCTTGATATCTTGGACTTTGCATAATTTGGACAAAATTGTATATAGTAACACGTCAGATGCATTCTGGCAGGTTAAAAATGTTATAGAAGTAGTGTAATGGCGGAGATCTTAAAACGCAGTGCTACCACCCCTTCCATCTTGCTCCCGCACATACGGTACACCTTTTAGGTAATTTGCAAGTACTATAGGCATATTATAACCTCAACCTTTCCCATTCTAGTACATAAATGTGTTATTCATGTATGTGTCTTGTCTGATATGTATTGTTTACCTCATGTAACATTAAAGTATAATATTACTTTAGATAAAGTATCAGTTTTAATTCCATAAGCACAACTTTATTTCCCTTTGATAGAATAGATTTATCGTTACATGGACAGACCCCGGCCCTTTTAATATGAGTTATTGAGAGTTGACTGTAATTACATCCCCCCCCACCCCCCACCCCTAAATGGTTTGCCACTTTCTTTCCACATAAATACAGGTATAATTTATTTCATTCCTACCTTCCTAAACTTCATCCCATAGAATCTCAAATACGCATATCTTTAAAAATGTTCAATTTTAGTTTAATTGAGAAAATTTAAAAGAAAATTAAAAAAAAAAAAAGGTTGTTTAAGTCTTAGTGCTAATAACAAATGCTCTTTTGTTTGTCATGTCTAACATGACAAAAAAAAAAGGGAAAATCTTTTTAGTAAATTGTTATATTAATCCAATTTTGCCCTTTTTCTTTTTTGTGATTTCCAAACTACATAAGTGTATATAATTTATTTTATCGATTGCTTAAAATTGTTTTATCTAGTAAAAGTCTTCATAATTGTATTCAAGATACTTTTTTTGAGATATTTATGAATCTCTAATCTCTAGAATACTGTAGGATTCAACAGATTCGAGCATTCCATCTCTAGTTTCTACTTTAAGATGATAAACCTATACTTTTGAACATATAAACCAATAAGTTTTAAATTTCAATTCGAAAGTGTCAACTCACCACATTGGCAGTAGACCTTGATCTCGTAGTCGTGGCAAAGACCCTTGCACTGCAGCCCATTGGACTGGAGATCACATATAACGTTCTCCCCTGATTCCTTATGGCTCTCATGACTGCCAACAATGCGGCACTTTATGGACGTCATCTGATTTGCATTGCACACTCCTTCACTCTTCATGTTGTACTAGAGGGACAACACACACACACAAAACACTCTTTTACAACAATAACAACAAATAGTTGTTAAAATATATATAAATGTGTATCAAAGGGGGACGAACACAATATGGCCTTTACAATGAAAAGAAGAACACAGTTCACACTTTACACTGCTGCCAATGGACAAAGAGGTAATGGTTGCCTCTTAAAGAAAATTGATCGTCACCGCCCAATCCCCCGACCTAGGTTTCATTCTATCGGAACTCATCAGGGAGGAGTGTGNTTTTCTTTAAGAGACATCCATTACCTCTTTGTCCATTGGCAGCAGTGTAAAGTGTGAACTGTGTTCTTCTTTTCATTGTAAAGGCCATATTGTGTTTGTCCCCCTTTTATATGTTTCTATCCACCTTTCCTATACCGTCTTCCAAATATAATACAATTCCCTCATAAAGCAAAAAGAGGTTTTCCTTATAGAGTTATATAAATGTGTGAGAGACTTGCTATGGAGAAGAGAAGTGCCCTTGAAGTGTAAGGAAGTGTTGTATAGAGCATGCTTTGTACACATAGTCACATGCAGCTGAAACATGGACAGTGAATGTAAGAGAGACTAGGAAAGTGTAGATCATGGGAATGAAGTTTGTGAGGAGCATGTTAGCTGTCATGAGAAGAAACAAGATTAGGAAGCAAGGCTGGGATGGTATAGGCATGTAATGAGGATGGAAAATGAAAGAATACTAAATAGAATGATGGAGATGAAGCATGTAGGAAAAAGACCAAAAGGGAGACCATGAAAGAGATGGGAGGAGCAGATCACTGAAAGTGTACTAGTGAAAGGAGAAGAATGAAAGCGAATAAAGGAGGAAGAACGGCGGAAGGCTAGAGGAAAATGGAGACATTTTATTAAACTGACCCAGCCACAGGGAATGATGATGAGTTGTTAAAAAAACAAAAATATTACCAAAAACTCATCTGAAGGAAGTGGCTCACTGTCGGAGGTGTCTTTCTGCGGGAAGTTTCTGTTGATCCAGGGTGACCAACCACTTACGCACTGGTAAGGCCGTTCATTAGGCTCCGTCCCTGGGACGAGGGTTGTCAAAGGGGGACAAGGCTGACCTTTACACAACTTTCTACTGTGGGAACAATGACTGGAAAACAAAAAAAAATGTGAACCTCAATTAAAGATTGTTTGTAATAGAGTAATGAGATAGATCGTGGTTAGTTTAAACTTAAAAGTAAAAGGGGTAACCAGTACAATCCCATATGTAATATCAGATTAGACATCGAAAGGAGGATAGAAGCACAAGACCTACACACTTACCAGGAAACTGTAAGCCTCAAAGTTCACAATTGAAAACACAACGAAACACATAATTATGTAATTTTCTGGGTACATCAGTCCCTTTCTTCAGCTGTCAGAGTCTGTGATTTACTCTCTTCTAATGAAGAAGGATATTGATGTAGCCTACCCCGAAAATTACATAATCATGTGTTGTGTTGTGTTGTAACTGTGAACTTTGAGGCTTACAGTTTTCTAGTAAGTGTGTAGGCCTTGTCCTTCTATCAATGTTTAATCTAATATCGCCGTTTGGAGACATTTTTCCTCTCTGTTATTTCAGAGCTAAGGTTGAAAAAACAATACATTCACCCAAACCAAATGTGCTTAAACAACAGGTTTCACCAGCCACGAGTGTCTTCTGAAGGATACACGAGGAGACTTTCCCATATGAGCTTACTGTGGTTACGGGAATACCCACCATGTATGACATGCGTCTTGCTCCATGACGTCCCCCTCGTTGTAGGTTATGTTGCCAACCTGCAGGCAGGTTGTTTTGCACTTTTCCTGTGGCACACACTCGAAACTGGTCAAGTTGTTGTACACTTGTCCAGGGGGGCACAGCTTAACCTCGCAACCTAAGTATCAAACATACAATGATTTAAGAGGTGGGACCCTCAAAACTTTGAACAGGATCCTACAAATTTTAAGTTGTAAATTTCTTCATTGAAAGAGTTTTGCAAACATGTTGTTTTATTTGAAATTGTTAATAGGAGGTAATATCAATACATTAACATTGATAAACATTTTAATTGGAATAATTGGTTTCAAAAACATTAAAACTAGACGACAGTGTAAAAATTAATACTATCAAACTAGACAGACAAATTAATCATGTTCTTGCTTTAATGGAAAGTGAAATAAGAACCAAGAAAATTTCTGTCTTTGTTTTATTAATTTTGTCATTTGTTTTAGTATCTGTTCAGGTTGTACTTAGGGATTAGGAAGGTTGAGTTTTAGAGAATGTGTTCCCAAATTTGCATGGAGGGTGAGTGATAAACCATTTAGGAAAAAACTCATTCCTAACACCTGAAATAGATTCTAACCCCAATCTCCCTGTCATTAGCAGTTACGAGAGTGAAGACTCAGAACATTCAATCACGATTGTGAATCTTTCATTGTTCTTTCATCCAAATACGTATGTTTTCTCAGCTATGCTCTATATTTTACTTGAACATAGTTTATCATAAACTAGTACTGACAAACTAAGTACTAAAAACCTGTTTTTTATATGGCAAGTTTAGCTCGATCCGGTTCCGCCACAAGGATATCTGTAGTCGGCTTTTTGCTTGGAAATCATAAAGTGTCCCATATTATTATTTACTGTATTATGTATTTCTTTTACACCCGCCTCGGTGGCGTAGTTGGCTGACGCGCTTGTCGTGTTGAGCCCGACTGCTGAGGACGGGGAGATCGAGGTTCTAATCTCCATTAGGTAAACTGGGGGTGGTTTTTCCTAAATGGTCTTCCACTCTCCCTCCACGCAAATGCGGGTTCACTTCCTCTAATTCAACTTTCCCAATTCCTAATCCATTAGAGTAATTAGTACTTAAAGCATATAACCCGAACGGGTAGTAAGACGCGGTGCTAAATATTATTATTATTTCTTTTACAATAAACAAAACAATAAAAATAGCAGAAAGTTTTAACTATATTTTTAAAGAACACTTTAAAATGTTTGGTAAAATTTAATGAAAAGTCAATATATATATATATATGTATATATATATATAATAGTTTGATACAAGCATCCAAATAAATTAAACAACACATTTTAAATAAATTATTTATTTTACTAGACAGTTTCCATACTGTTCAGTAAAGCGCTACCAACCTTCCACGCAAAAGTCCTCCTTGCATAAGGGAGTGAGACTCTTGTATATGAGATGGTTGTCGCACGTTTCTTTAGGACACGTCTGTACACAGGGACTGTATTGGGAACACTTCTCGTCACACTGGATCGCTGTGTAAAACAAAAACATCAAACATAGTTTATTAAGTTAACAATATAGGTGAGTAGAATTATTTTTATTACTAGTCCCAGCAACAATATTTTTTTACTAGATATTTCACAACACTATTATTATTATTATTTGAACCACGTCTTACTACCCGTTCGGGTAATACGTACTTACGCTAATGTGTAATGGTAGGGTGATATTTAGATGAAAATGGAGGACCTACAGTTTAACGTGGAATCCGAACCATGATGGAGGCCTGGGGACAACACTATTGAATAATGGACTATATTGTTAGAACCATGTTGCAAGCATTTGTTTGTGATAGTGAATCTCTTGTATTTAAGAAAAGTAGCCAGACTTAAATTTCTGAGAATATCTTTCACCCCAAGATTAAAATAGTATTGTGACCTTAATTTAATGTTTGACCTTTTCAAATTAGTGCTATTGAGTACATTATTTTAATGAATGTAAAATGTGTCTGAAATTATTATTATTATTTTTTAAAATATTCTATTATTGGATTGATTTCTAAAACTTAAAATAGTCAAATATTCAACACAGATTTGATTTGAAACATTCTTTGTATTTTCTATGCATGAGATTTGACTAAGATTCAATTTGATAAAATAAATTTAGCATGAGATTAGATTCAAATTCGATAAAAAATTATCATTTCTAGGCAAGAGACTCAGTTTTTTTTAAAGTGATCTGATTTGAGTCAGCTAACCAAGATTCAAACCCAATTCAAAATGAAACATTATGGATTCACACACGCTTAGATATCTAATTTGTTTTAATATCACAGAATAATGTACTTCATGTTTAAGAACCAATTTTGGCCATAAATAACATGAAAGTTAAATAATATAAGGGTACAGGGCTAGTTTAGAAACTTTTACTAGGGTTGGGGGAGAGGGGGAGAAGGCTTACATTTCAATGCGAGATAATTGCATTTCTGACATTCCTAGAGTCAAATAAAGTATATAGATTGTTTTAAATTTTTGCCCGTTGTTTAGAGTTTGATATGCATAAGTATGTGTCTTTAGAAGTGTCCGTGTTCGTTATTGGCAAGTTTTTTTTCATTATTGGTGAAATTTAAAATGTCCACTATAAAGAAGAACCCGCTATTCAGAGGTGTCCGTTGAAGTATTAAGGTGTTTAAAGACTTACGACACAGTTTTTGTGATCTCCATCTGATTGGGACACCTCGTATGTTACATTCCTGAGCATAGGCAGCAATCGCAGTGCACAAACATTCGCAGTCACCTCCCATATCACAAGCGCAAGAGTCGAAAATACATCTGCACAATAGGGAAAATAATAAACTCATAAAACAGTCCAATTTCCATATCTGACAGAAAAGTTAAAAGATATAATTTCATATATTCATATGTAAAGTCACATGATTTGCAGCAGTCACTTTTGTTAGAGGCTAACCATACAAATCAAATAACACTAATAATATAATATTATTATTATTATTATTAGCACCGCGTCTTACTACCCGTTCGGGTTATACACACTTACGCTAATGTGTAATGGTAGGGTGATTGTGAGATGAAATGGAGGACCTACAGTTTAACGTGGAATCCGAACCACGGAGGAGGCCTGGCATTCCCCACATTCACAAGATTTCTTGTCAGAGGTGAAGGAAAGGTTTGGTAATCAGATAAATCTGTGCCGGGACCGAGGATTGAACCCCGGCCGCCAGCACAGAAGTCTGACACCTTACCCCTAGACCGCCAGGTCACCAATATTATAATAGAATAATCTCAATGCTGAGAGCAAAAAATAGATTTGTGTTTTCTAAAATGTTTTTTCCAACAAAAATCATAGTGTAAATATCTCCTCCTTCTGGGGGTGTGTGAAGTTTTGAATACTTTGACTTTGATTCGAAAGTAAAATTTCAGATTCGACAATCACAAAGCTTCACAGAAGGAAAAAAAAAGCTAAAACACACATTTACGGTTCCCCCCCACCCCCTTCATTTTCAAGTGTTATTTCCATCCTAAATTAATGTTAGCATAAAAAAATATATAAAATAATTAAATAATATTTTGTGAGAATATCTTCACTGTCATTATAAGACAAAATATATTAATTTTGTTTGAAAGCGAGCATTTTTAAAATTATATTGAATAATAAAATTATCATATTTAAGCAAATTTAAAAATCTTTTCATCCATTGCCTAACATTTTTTTTAAATATTTCAAACTATTATTCGGTTTCAAAAATCTCTCATATTATTCAATTCGACTTCCTTTTGAATTGAAAATGTGTACTTCGCACAACCCTACCTTCCTTCAATGATACCTGGCTAGAATTTTATCTGGTGTCTCAATTAAAGTAGTAAAGGTTATTTTGTTCACCTGCTAAGGTATGGTTCCAGAGGTACCTCAGAATGGCAAGGCTGGAACAACGAGGACTTCATGATGCCACATTTCTGGAGCGCCCACACTTTCCTGGTCGGGTGAATGTCACATGTGTCCTACGACACAGAGTAATACCCACCTTCAGTAGGCTCGCAATTTCTCAACACCTTTATGTAGTCAGAGATTAGTGACTTAGTGTATGTACCTCGATTTCCAAGGTTTCTTGACAGTACGGCTGGAGTCTCCAAGAATCTCCGAATAATTTCGGTGACACTTCACTAATGCCTCCCGTCGGGGTTTGGAAATCATCCAGCTCATTGTTATTGTAGTTGCCACACAAACCTTTCAACTAAAGATTTTTAAAAACAAATTATATATATTTTAACCCTGCATCTTTCTACCTGTTCAGTTTGCACACAAATGTACTAATTATGCTCATGAGTTAGAGATGAGGAAGGTTGAATTTAGAGGAAGTGTAACCATGTTTTCATGACAAGAGAGTGTAAAATCATTTAGGAAAAACCACCCTACGTACACCTCACCGAGATTCAAACACCGAAAACTTCACTTTAATATGTTTTCTGGTTTGAACATAGTCATGTAGGCAATTTTTCAGTTAACTGGCCATAAGATGGGTTCTTAATATATCAATTGCTTTTAACCTTCAAAAACAAACCGAGAGATAAAACAAACAGTTAATAGTCATAATTATATTTATTTAGAAAAACCTCCCTTCGTTTTTTGAGGTATTTTGTTATACATATTTGTATGAAGGTTTCAGCCTCCCTCCTGATGAGTTCCGATAAGATTAAACCTATGTCAGGGGATTGGACGGCAACAATCGATTTTATTCAAGAGGCAACCATTACCTCTTTATCCAGTGGAAACAATGTAAAGTGTGAACTGTGTTCATAATTTCATTGTAAAAGCCATGTTATGTTCATTCCTTTTATATGGTTTCTATTCATCTTTCTTGTACTTTATTCTAAATATGTATAACAAAATACCTCAAAAAGTGAAAAGAGGTTTTACTTAAAGAGATATGTTATATATTCGTGTCCAACGTCCATTTCCTATGTTGAAAATCTAATAAAAAAATTTAAAATTCCCGCTTTGAGGTGCTCATGTTTGTACACAAGAGGATAGTAATTTTAAAATCTCAGCCCTCTGCATGCAATAGATATCGCGCAATGCTCATGGCAGAAAGATAAACAAACTCTTAATTTTATTAATATCGATGGTAAATCTACATACTATTTATATAATTATAACAGTCTATGTATAGTTTTTAAAACATGTTAAAATTCTGTTTGTTTATAAATTTTAATTTAGATATAATAACATGTAATGTTTCATGAATATCCTTAATCATAGGAATGCTCCATTTAGAACTAATAATAGTTCATAATAAAGAAACGTTTAGGCTAAAAGAACCAATTCATAGTTTTAAAAATAAAATGGTAGGAATAGACAAATTATATGACTTTTTTGATGAAAGTCTAAAAGTACCTTATCTATCCACCTCGGGTCAACCTTGATGTAGACCCTGGTCCCTCGGTCCCACTGAAGCAGCACACCCAGATCAAACACTTCCGCAAATACAAACAAGCCCGCCTCTCTTACAGTGATCCTGTGGGGGAAGATACAACATTTTTGTAAAGTTCATAAAAATCAATAGGGAATTAAATTTATTCATAACTAATTCTATACAATATTCACAAAGGTCAGCGAGGCATTTTGTTTATTTATAGTTAACGTTGAAATTTAAGAGCCCTTTCAATAGAATTTTCCCTTTTTATGATCTTTATGAACAAAGCTACAAAGAAGAAGGGGAAAAGAAGAAGACTTGAGGAAAGGAGCAGAATGAGGTGGCAAAATATTGAACAAACACAACAAGCTGTTGTAAGTGAGGTGGCAAACAAACATAACAAGCTGTTGTAAGTGAGGTGGCAAAGTGTTGAAGGAAAACAACAAACTGTTTTAAAGGAGGTGGAAAAAATGTACCTTAAATAAACTATGTGAAATGAGATTAAAACAACAATACTGACCTGTCCAGACCAGAAAAATTGGGTACAGGTTTGTCCTTGGTGAAGGTGATGCTCTCCTGATTGGCTCCGTCTCCGACATTTAAAGTCACCGACTTGGAACAGCTAATTCCGCTTGAGCTGCACGGGACGTTCTGGAAACAATGATGTTAAATAGATTGTATTTCTGAAACATTTCACTGTATAAACTATGGTGAAGAAAATGGCACACATAAATGAACCAATTCATAGGTTCAAAGAAACAACCTAAAGTGGATGATGAGGGCAGCTGTGAGTAAATGCACCCCCCATTAGCACATAGATAAGATGGTAGCATCGCAATGAAAACCACACATGAAAAAAGGTTAAGGTATTTAACACGTGTTTTCTAAACTAACTAAAAATATCAGCGCATAACTTATAAAATTTCTTAATCATTGAACATACACAACACCCAGTCCCCTAGCCATTAATTCTTCATTGTGACAGGGGATTCCCCAACTTCACAAATTACACACTTTTCTGCCATGCCGATAATTTGAACTGAGACCCTAAGTTCAATATGCGAACGCGTTGACCACTGTGCTATGGTATCAGACCAGACAAGAATTAAGTTTATATTGATTTACGATGAACACCTCTGTGATCTAGTGATCAGAAATCCTGGCTACAGATACATAAGTCTCTGTTTCAATCCTCGGTACTCTCAGATTTTTTTTGGCGAAGTAGTGGAACTGGATCAGGGTCAACATATACTCGTGAGGATAATCAAGGAGCTACTTAAATAAAGAACTAGGGGTTCCATCTAGAGAACTGAGAGTAACAGCCAGAGGGTTTGTTGTGCTGACCACATGACACCATCTGTCCGCAAATGTCGGAACGCCATGGGGTTTGATTTATGATACATATTACAAAGTATGAGCGAGTTGGCCACACTATTAGTGAACCTAACTTTGAGACATCCGCCTGGTGTAATAAACATCCTGATTGTTTGCAATGGAGGTGTTTTTAATTGATTCTTCTTCAAAACAATTAACAGATTTAATGCCTGTTTCTTCTCCTAAATCAAGTCAGCAACAACCATAAGCTGAGCATAAGGAATGTGTGATGCTTCAAAATAAATATCAACTTCAACTTCGCTTTAAAAAAATTCTGGCTTCAACGATTATGAACTTCACCAATAAAAAAATACCGACAGCTAAAATACTCAATTTATGGTAAATTTATTACCATTCTAAGCTATTATGTACAGTGAAACTCAATAGTTATGTAAGAAGGTCTGAAGAAATTAAATAGTAAGTTGGGATGGAATATTTATTTATTGAAATAAAATAACACATTAAATCAATTGTGCAATAAAACATTTTCTGAGTAATTTTAGTTTATAAAGTTATATAAATAACCACAACCTAATATTTTTTCAAGCCTTAAACAAATTACAAAAAATATTCCAGCTTCGACAATATTTCATATACCCGATTCAAGTTTGTTTCGAATTGAAATAGTGGACTTTGCACACCCCTACTTGAGTATGATATCAAAACAAAAGACTGAGTGACACACCTGTATGGAAACATCGAAAGCATCGCTCTTGGTGAGCTTCCCTTTCGCCAGCACATAGTCACAGGAGCCATGGAAGTCGTAGATCTTGTCGTCAAAGGTCTTGAAGTGCGAGTCTCCCCAAGCAGTACACACCCCCGCGCAAACTCGGTTGGTGCATTTCCATTTGCCTCCTTCGCAGGTGCTATCAAGAGGTAAACATAAATATATTGGAGGTATAGAGAAAGCCAAATGTATAAAAAGTAGAAGAGAGTGCAGGAGGAAGAATGGTGTAAGGACAGAAGGAGACGAAGGCATTTGACTAAATGAACCTGTCCACAGGCTCGAAACAGTTCATGATGATGATGATAATATGTATAAAAACTAGTTCATAGTCAATAGATGCTTTAGAAAAACAAAGGTAAACAATAAATATATTTACTTCATAGCTTCTATCAATATTTGAGTGTTTAGTAAATTTATGCATTTGTATTGTGTGGTTATGCATTTATGTGTGTGCATTTCTCTCTCATTCTCTACATACACGCCCATATATATATTAAAGATTTTTTTAAAGATTTAGGCACAGGCCTGAAATTCAAGTAGTGGCGGACTGCTAACGATTACACATACATACCAAGTGTTACAGTCTTCCTGCATGGCCTTCCCATCTGTGTAACTCTTCCCTCCATGATGACACGGACACTCGGTGGGGGAGATGCACCGCTTGGTGTGAGAATCAAACACGTACCCCTTCTTGCATTGACAGCCAGGGATGCACTTTGCAGGGGTGGATAGAGGAGGGCTGTGCATGTTCTATATGGAGGAAAAATTGTGTAATTACATGGCATTTGTAAAAAAAAATGGACAAATCCTAGACAAACATTTTCTTCTGCGCTTTACTGTAAGGTTCCCAATGAAGAGACGAACATAAATAACAAAACATACTACAAAAAAAGAGGTTTTCCTTTAAGAGAAAATGAATCTTACAATTCCAGATGAAATAAAATTAAAATTGAATAAAAGTGATGGTGAGAATTTTGTTTTTTATATTGGTATAAATGGTAACAGGTTGTCTTTGAATTGGGTACATGATTAACACATTACTATTTTGTATGCACATTAATTAATAAGAATTAGAAACAAAATTTATTTGTGTATATAATAGTTTAATAGTATGCCTGTCATCAATAATAATTACAGGCGTGGTTGATTAAGTTGAAGTTGTATGGTGATAGTTAAATAAATCAACTGATGAAGATCATTCAGAAGGTATGACTATATAGAAGAGAACAATGATGAGAGACCTGGTACCTCCCTCCTCCCATAGTCAACATATACCTTGCATGTGACAGCTTCCACAGGCTCGCAGATGGTAAACTCCTCGTTGTTGGTAGCACTGCAGTTCAAGCTGCCCGACTTGGGATTAGTCCTGATCTCCTCCTCGGTCGCGAGGCGACAGTCCCATGCAGCGTTTCTACAAGTGCTGTGCACAAAAAAAAAACTACACTTAGGCCACTGGGTAGTAAGGGAAATTAATCATAAGTTCAGTTAACACTGGTTTGATCTTGGAGCAGAGATTAAAGAATTTATGGTTTTTGTTTATGATCAAGATTTTACAATTGCTTTCCTTAGGATCAAAATATATATTTTAAGTCTATTAGATATGCTGATCGAGTTTAACTGTTTAGTAATACTTAATTTGTGTTTAATTTAGACAATTATTACTACTATGCTGAGCTGTTATGCTGGGGGAATTTCTTAAGTTATATATACTTAGTATAACTAATTTAAAATGGAAAAATTGTTCCTCACATTTCCACAGTTACAAAGAGTTTTAATTTTCGGAAATTTATTTATGTTTTATATGTGTTTCTTTATATGAAAAAGGAATATTTTCGAGAGTTTAAAAATAATGTGTGAAAGAGTGGATAATTTGGAAGTGTGAAAAGTGTAAAAAGCAATTAAGAAAGAACTGTGTTTGTTCATGTCTATGCCTAACATAACTGTCCATTCAGGTTGGATCCTTTCACTATAAATTACTTTGCATTATTGTACAGTGTTTCTACACTGGTTTATTATATATTTCCAAGCCATTAAGCAATATCTCATTTTATTTTTTATTTTATTATTCAATTATATTCCTATTTCCTCATATAAATTAATAATTTTTATATGATTTGGATTTGAATTCGAGATTCGGGTTTCAAAGTTAAAAAGAATATTCCGATCGGTAAAATAGTTGATTCGCCGATTATTTACTTCTTTCTTTTCAAGATGTTTTATTATTATTATTTAGCACTGCGTCTTACTACCCATTCGGGCTATACGCTTTAAGTACTAACTACGATAATGGATTAGGAATTGGGAAGGTTGAATTAGAGGAAGTGAACCCGCATTTGCGTGGAGGGAGAGTGGATTTTTTTTTTAGAAAAAACCACTCCCAGTTCACCCGACCGAGATTCGCACCTCGATCTCCCTGTCCTCAGAAGTCAAGCTCAACACGACTAGCACGTTAGCCAACTACGCCCCCCGAGGCGGGTTTTCTTTTCAAGAGCTTGAAGATAAACCCACCAGAGATTCAGCCCCTTGATGCCCGGTCTAACTTCCTTGTGACCAGGCGGGTAGTCGACGCTGTTGTGTGTGCACAGGCACTGCTCGATCGGGATACACTCTCCATTGTTGTCGAGGGTCTGGCCCTCCGGGCAGTTGCAGCCCTCCACACACTGCCGGCGACATTCAGGACTGTGCGAGATGTCGTTGCAGGAGCGAGTGCAAGAGTTACCACACACCTGGTACTTTTGACCGGCGGTGCATTGTACGGCTACAACACAACAGAAAACACGGACTTAATGACTGTTAAGAACGAGAGCCCATTTTATTAAGTTGTAGTGATGTAAATACCGACGAATCATGATGCAGAAGTTACTATTACATCAGCAATTAATCGTAATATTTGTTTATAAAATAAATTAATCATTATTAATATAAAAGCATTTACTGTTTATAACACCACAAAGTCAAGTATAAGGATAAATTTATTATAAGAGAGAGCACGAAAGGAGAGGACATGGGAATGAAGTTTGCGAGCAGTATGATATCTGTCACAAGGAGGAACAGGATTAGAAATGCAATTTTCATGGCAAGAGTTGGGGGTACAGGGAATACATGATATAGTCGAGGAATCGAGCGTGAGCTGGTATGAACATGTAACGAAGATGTTGGAGTACATGCTAAAATAGAGGAAGCAAGGGTTTGGATATATAATAAGGATGGAAAAGGAGAGAATACCAAAGCTAATTTTGGCGATGAAGTATAGAAAAAAATACCGCAAATAAGAAAAAGGAAGAGATGGGAGGAGCAGATAACAGTAAGTGTACAAGTGAGAGGAGAAGAATGGTGGAAGGAAAGAGGGAGATGGAGGCAATATACTAAACTAGCCCAGCCAATGGCTGGAAATAGTTCATGATGACGACGATCATTACACTTGAATTACTATCATGCGTGTAAAAGTGTAAAATATCACTGACCACATTCATTGATCTCATTCCTGAAGTCAATCTGCAGTCCCTCGTGTGCGCATTCCTTGGCGTACGCTGCTAGTATGGGACAGAGGCATTGCCCGATCTTATTCTGACAGGAACACAAGTCAAACAAACAGTCGAGGTAGTAAGGCTCGGGATCCACCAACCAATGACAACCTGAACAAAAATTACAGCTTCGGCTTACTCAACCTTTTTTATATTGAGATATTCTAAGATAAAACAAGATTATGAGAGACAAAGAAATCTCTGAAAGTGGGTTTTTATAAACTCTTACTTACCGGTACCACAATAAAATGGCTATCAAAAGCTTTTTAAAGTTCAATGTAGCATTTTTTAAACAATATATATTTCACTCTAGGGCGTACCTTCTTCCAAATATAATACAATGGCCTTTTGGACAAAAGTTAGGCTAAATTTTGTTAATTTAAATGCAAATTAATGATATCAAGATTTGAAAACCATACTAGTTAATTCTTAATAATAGATGTCATGATTCTTTGATTTTACTGTTTACCATTTTACAATAGCCCCATGACTTCTTTGGTGCTGACTGACAGCTCATAGCTGACAGTTAACGGCTTTGAAAAGTTACCAGACCAAATTATGTATCCCTACGCCGAACCATATGATCTGCAAAAACATGTGTTTAGCAGCTGTCACTTCTGACAGTCAAAATTTAGGTATATACGTAAATGTTGACTGTCAGAAGTCAGCTGTGAGCTGTCAGTCAGCACCAAAGAAGCCACGGGGCTACTATAGCCATTCTTAACCTACATTAAATGAATAGTTTATTAAATGGTTGTGAGGATATTTTTGATAATTCGAATAAAAAAAAGATATATAACTAGTTAGTCTGACACTTTAGCTCAGTCTATAGCGTGTCTGCCAACTGAGTTAAGGGTCTCGGGTTCTAAAAATGTATCGTTGATGAAAATATGGGTTTACCCTTTCACATTGATAAATTGACAGCCAGGGACTGGATGCTGTGCCTGTCCTAGTCTTAAGATTGATTATAAGGCATATGAAGCTATGACAGGCTTAGCAAGCTGGTAGTGGAAAATATATGACTTGAAAATATATATATATACACACATTTTAGCTGTACTTTTTATATTCATAGTCATAGTCCAACTAAATTTGAGTGGATATGTTATCACTTTTAACCAAAAAAATATGTATTCACTAACTTTTGATAGTGAAATACAATTTTTTATTCAACAAAATCAAATACTGTAGTTTTATTTTCCCTCAAATCAGCGTCCCTAAGGATTATCAGTAGCTATACTGTAAACTCACAGTAATCTTTACAAAATTCCCACTGTTATTATATAGAAATAAAAGATGGTAGACCTTGAAATAAGGGGCTCTTGATTTTGCTACAATATTTCTCTGCCGTGGCCTTGTTGTTGTTGTTGATGTCGCAAGGATGGCTCAACACTCTCTCGAGACTGTCCTCGCACACTTCCTGAGTCTTCCACTTGTTTGCAAACGAGATGACAGACTGCTCGATGTCATCTTCTGGAGTGAGGAAGTCATCTTTCTGGTTCAAGTTGAAAGTCCCGCACAGCCCCTGAAGAGTTAAAATATGAAAGGAGGGATGACATTAAACAAAGAAATTAACTATCAATCTGTGAGGGGTGGGTGGGAATAAACTTTTTGCGGGTAATATATTGAAATTATAAGATTTTTGTAAAATATAATAACAACAACTAATACAACAGCCCAATTCAAATATAAAGGGAACTATTTCCGATACAAATTTGAATCCTCAAATATTAAAAAGTTTACTATTTTTATCTGAAATGAAAATATTTAAAAATCTAATGAAAAAAAAAAGTT
The DNA here is from genome assembly GCA_902141375.1 of Timema poppense. Classification (NCBI taxonomy): domain Eukaryota; kingdom Metazoa; phylum Arthropoda; class Insecta; order Phasmatodea; family Timematidae; genus Timema; species Timema poppense. The sequence continues at coordinate 92,452 of CABFOV010001170.1, forward strand.
GTTTAAGGCTTGAGGACACTGACAAATCATATTTTGTTTGTCATATCTTTTACATCATAAACTAAACCTTTTTTTAGTACAATTTGGTCACGTTTTTGGTGATATTGTAGCCCTCCTAGCTACACAAGTCAATTGCTTAAAATTGTTATTTGAAGTCAAGAGCTTCATAGTTATATTTGAGATGCTTTTTTGAAATTTTTATGAACCTTAAATTTTTCGAATATTAAAGGATTCGATGGATTTGAGGAATCAAAGATTAGACATCTTATCTCTAATTTTAACAGATATAAGAGTATGGATCGAGTGATGAAGCAAATATATGAAGATAGAATGTGTGGATCAAAAGGAAGAGGTAGGCCATGTTAGACATCGCTAAATGTTGTAGATGAATATGTGAAAAAGAGAAACATTATGAGTTTTAAGAATAAAAGAGCATGTAAGACTTGGTGTATAGATGTTATTGAAGTGAAGGGAGTATACATGGATAGGGAAGTGTGGAGAAAGTTAGTGAAGATGGATTAAGTATGGAGTTTATTTTTTTGAGCTATATGCACAGTTTCTTGCCTACCCCATGATGGCCTGTCTACAACCAAACACACCTGCTTGTTGGACTCGCAATTACGCAATAATGTAATTTTGTCTGTCTACAATAGCTTACGCAAACACAATCGTATGTAAGAACTGTTGGACTAACTTGTCGGAAGGAGATGAACGTTGTCCATCTCTTGCGTTTATGTAGTTGAGTTGGCTTGCGTTCAGCCAATAAAAAAAAAAATGGATATACTACTAACATCTAATAATATGAAGTCATTTGGTCTATGACATCAGCTCTTGTAAATGTAAAGAAATGAATAGTGGATTTTCAATTAAAATGATATATATTTAACCATTTAAATATTTTAAAATATTTATTTCTTATTTGAAAACGTTAATATGAATATGACTTTTATAGACATCTTTGCTGTTTCTTTCTATTGGTTGAAATTATGTCTTGCAACTTTTCATTGTGGACATTCTATTTTGTGTTTAAGAGAAGCGTAATTACAAGTGTGTTTGCGATTGCGTAGTTGCGAGTCCGACAAGGGGGTATGTTGGTTGTAGATGGGCCATAAGAGAACAGCGTGATTAGATATGTGTGTGTGCTTAAAACATTCATACATTTATACGTCAAGTCATTTGATCTGCAGTTGTCAGTTTACATAGATGTTATAAATACATATTAAATACTACTAATAAAGTAAAATATACTCAATGTTGACAACCATACAAATAATTTTGTATTTTCTAAAAGTCACTTCTAACCAGACTTCTGCAAAACAGGTTTTTTGAGTTTGAGTCGAATTTAAAATCGAAGAAAATATTATTCACGAATTTCGAATAATTATTGAATCATATCCTAATTATATATGCTAAAATTATGACATTAAGAGTTCTTTCTATAAAATACAATAACATTAGATTCGTTTTGGACATTAGTTTTATAAGTTATCATGTTCAAACGTATGTTTTTCATATGTTCATGCAACAATAGTTCACCTTGTCAAAGTTAAGCAGTAAAAAGCACCATCTGTTGTGGTGATTATAAAATATTTCAATATATATCTTCAGTCCTCAAAGTTAACACATTTGTTATGTATAATAGGGTACATGAGGTGGTTATTGAGAAAAAGTGCTGTTTAATTTCTGGTTATTATGGTACTAATTAATACACATTTACTATATCTCAAAGAAATTATTATTTAAATTATATTAACATATTTTAGGCTCATTGGGATCTATGCAATGTCCTAAGACTCTATCGATTTTTTTAGTATGGTTTTATTCACGTTATCGAATTGAATAATGTAAAATTCATATTGATATTATTGAAGATTCACAGAGCCTTAAAAAATTAAAAAATCACTAAATAATTGAGTGCTCAGTTTACATATCTACTGAACCTTAGTTTTTCCGTGTAGCTTCGCAGGTGCATCAATATATACTCTTGACAGGCCATCCCACCAAACCTCCAGACCATTCGGTAAATCCACTACAAACAGAAACAATATAATCATTATTACTTTGTAAGCTTCTCAAATTGTTGGTAAAGTTAAGAGGAGCAGCAGATCTATGATACAAATTAGTGAAATAAATGTAAACATTCAATTAAAATAAATCCTTGTTGGTAAACATTTCCATTGACTTCATATTGTTTAGGTTTATTATAACTTTTCATCATCATCATTATATTCAAAAGTTTCCAACCTGTGTGCGGGTCATTTAATAAAATTCCTCCATCTTCCTTTATCCTTCTACCATCCTTCTCCTCTCACTTGTACACTTTCAGTTATCTGCTCCTTACATCTCTTTCTTGGCCTCCCTGGTGATCCGTATCCTAAATACTTCATCTCCATCATTCTCTTTGGCATTCTCTCCTTTTTTCATCCTCGTTATCACTTCTGAGTTCCCAAGATAACTTAATTACTCTTCCCGATACCTATGGAAATGTTTCTACGCACTTACCAGAAAAATGTTGGCTATAAATTTCATAATAAAACACAACAAAACACATCACAGTATTTTTTAGGGTACATCCCTTCTATGGAAAAAGGAATTCAATGTGTCATAAAATTACTGTGATGAGTTTTGATCTATTTTAATTATGAACTTTAGGGACAGGATTTTTCGGCAAGTGTGTAAACCTTGTTCTTCTATCCTCTCTTCAACATTTATTAAATATAACCATCTGGGGCCAGTCTTTTAACTGAAGGTACTTTATAGATTAAATAACCAAGCTATTATATTCATTAATTATGCTTATAGCCACATCATCATATTCATTAGAATGAAAAATTACACCTCGAAACATGAATCAAAAGAGGACCTTTAACCTAGTACACCACTGCTCTTATCACTGAACTATTCAGAAATGATGATGATGATACTTAACAACTGTATGATAAGACAGTGTAGAAACAGTATACAATGATGTATAGTAAGTGATAGTGAAAGAAGCCAACCTGAAAAGATAGTTAGATTAGGCCTGAATAGGAACAAACACCCTTCTCTCTTCTTAAATTCGTTATACTTTGCAATTCTCACTTCTTCACACTTCTACACTCACACATAGTATTAAATTTTCGGAAATATTCCTTTTTTATATGAAGACATTTAAAACGCACAAAACACAAAGAAAGATATGTTACGGAACCCATGTAAAAAGTTTAGGAGAAAAAGAAATGAGGAGTGAAGCATGTTTGTTTCTATTTAGGCCTAACCAAACTATCCTTTCAGGTTATCCTCTTTCACTATCAATTACTTTACACTATTGTAGTGTTTTTACACTCTCTTACTATACATTTACAATACATTAGGCACTAATTCATTTTATCATACTTAACAACTATAATAGCTTGGCTAGTTAATCCGCCATAATATGCACATCTGTACAGTCATCATTATACTAATGACAGCATAAAGCCCTTGCGATTTGAAGGTTGCTGCGTTATTTGATAGCTTGTGATCTTAAATGATCGCTCACATGTAACTGACGATTTCCACACGTCCGTCCCTTAAACTATGAGTGAAGAATGACCCTTGGATACGGGACGATTCCTGGATAGCTCAGTGGTTAAAGCATTGGTGTACCAAACCAAAGATCCCGGGTTCAATTAACGTGTTCAGGTGTCATTTTTCAATTTAAAGACTATCAAGGTATTTTATTTAAGATAATGAGCTTGGGTTACTGCGGTCGACATAAAACCGAGGACGGTCATACCGATGAGGAAAATGGACGATGCGATGCGTACGGTGGCTCCATCCATGGTGAAGGGCATTTGGGTGATCTCCTGTCCGTTCACAGACACCTCCCTGTTCTGCCGGAGTTTTATGAACCTGTCTCCCAGTCTCACTGTCACAGCTTTGGTGCATGATGGGAAACTGGAGCTGGGCATGGAAGAAAACCCCATACTCTGTAACAGAACCAACCGTCAAAGATATAAATAATAATAATAATAATATTTAGCCCCGCATCTTACTACCCATTCGGGTTATACACTTTTAAGTACTAATTACGCTAATGGATTAGGAATTGGGAAGGTTGAATTAGAGGACGTGAACCCGCATTTGCGTGGAGGGAGAGTGGAAAACCATTTAGGAAAAACCAGCCCCAGTTCACCTGACCGAGATTCGAACCTCGAACTCCCCGTCCTCAGCAGTCGAGCTTAACACGACAAGTGCGTTAGCCAACTACGCCACCAAGGCGGGTCAAAGATATATTGCTAAGATTGTATGCTTGACTTTGATTGTGAGGTCTGATATTTCATTCCCAATGGGAGAGCATTGTTTAATGATTTTTCATAGTTTAATAGACAAATTCCAATATTTTATCAAAGGCTAGACTCCTATTCTTGCTTCCTTAAATTAGAGAGTACTAAAAGCCAACAAAATAGAACAAAAGTGTGTGAAGATGAAAAAAATTATAATGAAACATGTGAAACTTTTAAATAATGAAAAGTTAATTAATGAGTAGTGAAAATACCTTTTAACATTTATAAACTTGTGTCAGTTTTTGTTTGTTTCCTTTTAAGTAAGTTGCAAAAAGGAGAGTTTGCACCTCTTAATACCACCCTAAAACAAGCTATGTCCAGCCTGAGGCCCCCGAATAGGTAATGTGCGACTCACTGGCTCAAATTGAAATGCTTCAAATTGCAAGGAAAAAATAAACAATAAATTGGGCTCTTGTTTCTGACGTACTTGCTCGCTAACTTCCATGTAGTTTCCTGAATCATAAGTTTGATGTTATTTGTGTAATGTGTATATATGTATGTATATATGTGTATGTGCTTACTATATTTGGACATTATTATTAGTCAGTGAACTTAGACCTGCAATGCGCCCTCTCCTCTGCTCCCTCCATCTCTCAGAATTTCCTTATTTCCCTCAAGTTATCCAATATTTTAATCCTCCTTCTTCCTAAGTTCCTCTTTCCATCAACCTTTCCTTCTATGACGTCGTAGTGTCTGATCCAATTTGCTATGTACTAAAGAATCACATCCAAATTGGCTCTCTTCTCACCCACTCTTCTTAGGATGCCTTCATCTGTCACCCTGTCTGTCCACCTGATCTTCCCAAGTCTTCTCCACCATCATATTTCAAAGCTCTACAAGTATTCCTTTCCCATTTCCCTTAGAGTACAAATTTTTGCTCCATCCAATGTAGCATTTCATCAGTTTCTTCCCCAAATTGCTGATTATAAGGTATTATAAATGCTATGAATGGCCCCCAGACAATTCCCCAAGAACTTACATGGCCCTCAACCAGGAAAAGGTGCTTGCCATAAAACAAATAGTGATATGAAGTGTGAACCATAATTTTTACAAGACAATATTAAGATTATTTGGAATAGAGTACTAGGGTAAATCATGCTTTAAATTAAGAAGGATGGCCAATACACTTACCTTAGTGATATGGGAGTAAAAATTGTTTGGATGAAACACTAAATAACACACAAACACATTTTTAAGGTCAATTTTTAACTGCCACAGACAGTTTCGTCTGGTCAAGAAAGTAGAATGATGATCTTGGTTGGACTGCAAGGTCGACTGTCAACAGCTGATTGCTTTCGTTATGATTTCACTGTGTAGATAGCAGCATTTTGATTATACAGATAGTTAGAGTAACCAAAATTTGTGCTATGTACTATATAATTATTATTGTTGTGACATTGGAAAAATGAAAATGTGTGTTGATAGGAAGGAAAGGAATTATCTAAGGTTGAGGTTAGGGGCCTGTCTAGATTTGATGATATATTGATGAGCAAGTTTTCATATTCTTAGTTGTGAAGGGTTGCAAATATTTTGGTTGAAGAATTTAAGCACCTTGGTTGTATGACTTTCAGCAAGAGACAATAATGAAGGATGGAGAGTTAGTTATGAACAATTTAAATGTGGTGTATATTGTAAAGACAAGTTGAACGACAACGAAGCACTGATGTAATTTATATCAAATACCTCTGATATGGCCCCGGCACAGGCAATATTTTCCGTCTCTATGCTGTAGTTATCTCCCTTCAGCAAGTAGTATGAACATTTCCCCATAAAGTTGTAGCGGCGACCGTCAAATGTAATGTAGTGAGGGTCCCCTATGGCTCCGCAGCGAGACCCACAATTCACTTGGGTACATACCCACTGTCCTTCTGTACACTTGCTGGGGAACATAACAAGGACATTACCAACCATGAAATCATAAATAAAACCACTCACAATCTATTTTTATGAGAAATCTGAAGATTTTGATCACAATCATGTTATATAATGTAATTTTTAACTTGGCAATATAAAAATGACACCAGAGTAATAATTTATTTATAAATTTCTGAACATTTAAAATCTGTGATATTTTTTTAATTCGTGGAAATGTATTTTCTTAAAAATGTCGCACTTCCAACATACCCATTTTTTTGTAAAAATGAATATCCTATCTTAAATATGTTCCAAACAAACTGTTCATGATGATTTTTTTTTTCCATCACCATGCCTTATTACCTGTTCATGTTATAAACATATATATGATAATTACTTTAATAGGGTAGTGGTGGGAAAGGAAGCATTTTATAGGTGATCTACCAGCATTTGCGTGGAAGGAGAGTGGGAAATCATTTAGGGAAAACCACCCTCAGTAGACCCGACGGGTATTCAAACCTCAATCTCCTCGTCATCACCATGACAGTCCAACACAAGAGTGACGGCCTAGACCCTCCGGACACTGAAGCGGGTGACAAATATTTGAAGGCGAGTAAAAGTTTGCGAAGCTTCACACGGACCTATAAATTAAAAATCTCACCAAGTGTTGCATTCTTTAGGGATGGTTCTTCCAGGAGCAAACGTCTTCCCTCTCAACTGACAAGGACATTGCGTCTTGGGTATACACTTCTGTTCATGGAGGACTGTACCAGAGGGGCAATAGCAACCCTCCTCACACCTGTCAGAGCTGGGGGCGTGTTCTGCGCCAGACCCACACGTATCCTGACTGTTGGTCCCACATGACGAGTACACACGACCTCCAGTACATCTCATCGCTGGACACACGGGTACAGAGACAGACCCTTATTGATGGTGAATTAATCGATTGGAAAAATAGCTTAACTAAACATGTTTCTTTTAGTCAACAACTAAAGTTCCTTAGAAAAATTAGCTAAGCAGAACTAACCAAAACAAATCATCCTAGCAAATGAGACAACACCCACCTGCAGGTGTTGTTGAATTCCTCTATCACATCATGTCAATTAACTCACTAAGCCAACACTTGCTCAAAGTACAAAATCATGAGAGAGTTAAGGACCCGTTGGGTCACTGTATTTTTTATTTTGTTTTTTACATGAGCCGAAAGAATGTTGACTTTGTGTACATTCATTTCTTCAACATTCTTTCTTACACTTACTCTACCTCCATTACTGTTTGCGGCCTGTGTCCTGGATCAGTCTTTTTAATCAAGTCATAAACTTTTCAACTACCGGCTGTCGTAGTTTGGTATGCCTATATTAAGACTAGGACAGGCACACTTTCTGGCCGTCAATTTATCAACATGAAAGGGTAAACCCACATTTCTCCAATGATAAATTTTCGGCCACGCCGGGACTCAAACCCGGGACCTTTAGCTCAGTAAGTAGACACGCTACCGACTGAGCTAAGGTGTCAGACTCTTCAACATTCTCAAAATTCTATAATACTCAATTTGGTGTTTCGTGTGTAATAAATACCATCTTTATTTTAAAATGTAAAGCGCATGCATGCAAGTGAATTAAAATGCAAAACTTTTTTTTTATACATAAAGGTGTATGTGAGCACACCCGACACATCTCATATGCACATTCATGACTGTAATACCAGTTAATGGTATTGATGGTGTACAGATGTAACAGGTTGATTGGTTGGGCCTAAACATTCGGTAGAATCTCAAAAAATGGGTAAAAAGGATAGTAAAATATAGGGCTGGAATGTTACACTTATATTTGCACATACAGTACATTTAAAAAAATATATATTTAGTGAATATTATCAGAAATGATAAAGTATGGCTATCTATATAGCCTTCATAAGAACATAAAATAAATACGATGAAATTGAAAAAAAAAAATAGAATTGGATGTAGAAATCATAAGCAAAAACTTGACAACAAACTCAGTTAAGTGAAAAATAACCTGTACATGGTAATCAAACTCAGAACTTCTGGCTTTGCGTGCTAATAATTTATACCCGTGCGCCAGCCTGATCCTTGTATCCATTTAGACTCAAACCACCAACAACTAGTGAAGGATGGTCCTGGATATGGGACTAACCAGGATGGACCAGGGGTATAGCATTAGCGTGCAAATCCAAAGGTTCCGGGTTCAATTCTTGTGTCCAGGTTGTCATTTTCCATAAAAAAAATTAATTTTATTTGGCAATCAGGACTGATCGTGAGGATAACTGTAACATATCAGTTTGTGACACACATGAATTAATCGACAACAAACTATTAATGAGAATATTCCAATTAGGTACAAAAAAAGATTGTGCTCAATTTATTTGACACACTATGTGTCAAAATGTATTTAGTTAATCAATATGAGTATTAAATTAGTTTGACACACTAGCTCAGTCGGTAGTGTGTCTGTCTACTGAGATAAGGGTCCCGGGTTCTATTCCCGGTATGGTTGAAAATTTACCATTGATGATGATGATGATTATTATTATTATTATTATTAGCACCGCGTCTTACTACCCGTTCGGGTTATATGCACTTACGCTAATGTGTAATGGTTGGGTGATTGTGAGATGAAATGAAGGACCTACAGTTTAACGTGGAATCCGAACCACGGTGGAGGCCTGGCATTCCCCACATTCACAAGATGTCTTGTCAGAGGTGAAGGAAGGGTTTGGTAATCAGATAAATCTGTGCCGGGACCGAGGTTTGAACCCCGGCCGCCAGCACAGAAGTCTGACACCTTACCCCTAGACTGCCAGGTCACCCTACCACTGATGAAAATGTGGGTTTACCCTTTCACAGTGATAAATTAACGGCCGGGGACTGGGTGCTGTGCCTCTCCTAGTCTTAAGATAGATTATAAGGCATATGCAGCTACGACAGGCCTAGCCAACTGGTAGCGGAAAATATATTACTTGAATTAAAAACTGACCAGGACACAAGCGGGAAACTATAACGGATGTAAAAAAAAAAGATGTGTATTAAATAAGTGTAAATTCTGGCCACCCTGAAAGTTTTACTTATTGATGAACTACTACACCATAACCCTATCTTATAAGCTGTACCATAGTGGAACATTGTAAAGTTAGCTCGCTATCATTCAGGGTAAACTAAGGGTACATGTATTAATTTAGGAATTCACTATAAAGTGAAACTAAATATATAAAAAGGGATAAACTACTACTCACGACATGTTTCCTCATCCCTCCAGTTGATGACGGAGTGAACTCCGAGTCTATTACATTCACGAGCATACACGGCCAGCGAGTTGCAGGCGCAAGATGTGCGATTCTCATCCTTACACGCGCAGTAATCCCACCGGCACGCTTGGTAGTAAAGGTCAGGTTTCAACACCTAAAATAAAACAACATTGCATCAAAAATTGCCTATAATTACCGACAATGTCCTAAGAAGTGTTTTCCAAATTTCCGAACGTTGCGTACCATTTTAGGTGTCATGGCTTGACCAACATACTCCTTTCAACACTTCATAAAAAAAAATCGAAATGAATACCTGCTATCTTTTAAAATACTCTCTGTTTACACTAAAAGGTAGCATACTAATTTGACGGATTAAGCTATGACACTATATTATAAGCTATTAGGGATCTGTGAAGCTTTGATAACATGATTTGAATTTGAATGTTATACTATTCTATTCAATAACTCGAATCAAACCAAACTATGAAACAAAATTATAAGGTTTTAGGCCATTGAAAATTCCATAAAGTGCTTAAACTATGTTCATATATTTTTAATAACAATTATTCTTGTGATTTTATAATAAAGGGAATTGATTAAACTAAATAAAAAGAAAAAAGAAACTATTAAGAGTAAATATGATGAAGAAAGCCCACCTATGGAAAGAGGAAACATGTGAGAAGAGTTCAATGCACAAAGGTGACATATTCTTCTTTTCTTCTATTTTATAGTAAAAGTAATCACATACACATTTTAACACACATATTATAATATTTCGGCATTGTTGCCTTTATTAAGGCCTTTTTTTTTAAGGTAACAATGCCGAAATATTATTCTATTTGTGTTAAAATGTGTGTGTGACTACTTCTACTATAGAAGACAGAAGAAAGGAAGATGTCACCGTTGTGCATTAGATTCTTCCCACATTTTTCCTCTTTCCCTCGGTGGGCTTTCTTAATCAAATTTACTCTTAGTAGTTTATTTTTCCTCTTTCTTTAGTTTTATCAATTTCCTTTACTATAAAATTATTTAGCCATTGGGCCACTTCAATAAGCTGCACTTTTTCCCCAAAAAAACAGCCATTATAAAACCTTTGTAGCCAATAACTTAACTTTATTAAATTATGTCTTAAAATAAAGTTGTACAGTTTTAATCTATCTAAATTATAACATAGAAAAAGTTAATAATACTTCTAGACATAAAAAGTGAATTTCTAATCGTGTTGAAATTAATGAAAAACCCACCAACTTGCACGGTGCAAACGTTAGGTCTGTTAGCAGCTTGTCGCAGAATATATTAGCCTCATCTGTCACAGAACTACCACCGTCTGGACCAGCATTACAAGTATGTTCCTCTGATGGGGTAGTCCGGCAGTTTTCTGCACAAACATAAAGTGTATATGAGTGTGTGTGTGTATATTTACATGATAAATACTTTCAATATACTAATATAAAATATACATATTCCTTTGAATAAATAAAAAATTATATTTATAATAGTTATTATCCCAAACTTATATTTTTTTAAATATATAAAATAAGTGTTTGTGGTTTATTTATTCAATAATAATAATCTAAATTATATATAGATGATATATTGCCATTGGACTACTCTATTCCAACACTTTATATATATGTATATATATATATGTGTGTGTGTTTTATTTATGTTATAAAAACCAAACCCTCAGGCTTACCTTCCAAAGTCTTGACTTGCCAACTGTCAACAAACGTTAACAGCCTCTTGGGGATGGTACCACCCTTGGTCGTGAGGTCATTCTCCTCAGAGCCGTCAATACGTCCACAGAGACCGGTGGTTCTGTTCCACATACTCTCCGACACAGACACAGAAACAAACTCCTACAGACATTCAACAACAAAATAAAAAATTATCAACTATAAACTGTATTATACAAAAACATGGACAGGGATAAGTGGCTTTATATGACATCGCTAGGCGAGTTACCGAGTTTAATTGTGAACTTTGAGGCAGTTTTCTGGTCAGTGTGTAGGTTTTACCATTCTATCCTCTTTTAAATGTTTTATTTATGTGCAATAAATATAATATATTTTATATATAACAATATATTAAAGGTATGTGGTGTAATCATCATGGTAAAATACCTGATGGTTATTAGTTGAAGATTTGGGTAGAGGGAATACAAAACTTTACGAAAAACAAATTCTAAAGACGAAAAATGTTTCAACAATATCAAAAGAATACAATAAATGACCCAGTTACCAACCTTGCCATCCCATTTCACAGACACCCCTAGGCCGGTGAGAACCAACACTATGTAGTGAGCCACAAATTCCACACTAACGCCAGTCAACTGAGCAGGAAGTGGTAACTTCCGAGTGCCTAATTGAAGGACAGGTATGCCGCCGTCTGAACGTAAACATAAACATAAACATATGATCAATACAAATCACACGGTGAAAGTATGTGATGATAAATATGGTAAAAACAAACGGTTGAAAGCACTTAAAATGCTTGAGTTATTTGAGATTATAATCTGATGGATACTGAACTACCCATCAATCTCAACTTTCAGGCCTTGACTAGAACTATAAAATAGGTCTAAGATTTTAGGTAGGCATTAAACTGAAGGTAAATTTTATTTAAGTAGGTATTCGTTTATTGATTATTATTTTTCATTTGATAAAGAACAAATATAAAGATAAAAGTAGAATTCAAGCTTCTGAAATGAAATTTCTCAGAGAAGTACTAAAAACGTGACAAAAATGAATAGGATGAAAAATGAAAGAGGGAGAGGAATAGTTAAGGGGAGAAGCCAGTGCAGGAGAGGATGGAGAAGGTGCGACTGAGGTGCTAGGTATGGCCATGCGAAGGAGAGTGGAGGAAGAGATGATGGAGGGCAGGCGGCCAAGAGGAAGACCAAGGGACAGACGGCTGAAAGGAGTTCAAAAGAGTGTGGAGGTGAGAGGAGATGTCGTGGGCAGAAAGGAGACATCGGAGCGGCTCATGTTCCAAACAGACCAGGCCGGTGGCTGTACAATGTTCATGAAAGAACAAAAATTAAAATGTGCATAGATTGAACACTTACTTGTCAAAGTTAGTATGTATTCTTTGTCCTGGGCAAATACAATAATCTTCCTGTGGTCCTCTTGGTTTTCCAGGTTAATACTGAATGTGTTGTCTACGTCGTCTCGTACTAGATTGTATGTACAATCACTCTGAAAACTAACATGATAACAACTGTCAGTCTGATGTACATAATAGTTTATAGATGACCTTTTTTTTTTATTATTATTTCGGCTAACTCAACAAACACATAAATATAATAAATGTTATGGTGAACTGCACAGACTTTATTTATCTGTTATCTAAATAGAGAGACATTTACTAAAATGTGTAAGATTTGCGAAACTAAATAATATACATTGCTGCAGAAACACTCCACCAAAAAGCATAAATTAAATAATTTATATCTTTACAGAAACATTGATTAAAGAGTATATCTGGAGAAAATCGATTTTTTTTTTCTTTTGGCCCTTCATTCAACTAACCTTAATTTTAGGGTCAGATATCTAATTCCAAAAAAACCCTTGGGAAAACCCTAGATATCAAGTTTCAGCCAAATCGGTATAATAGTTTCGGCTCTAGGCCGAGATACAGACACATAAACAGATGGCAGCACGAAAACTATTTTTTTTTTCAGTTTCAGAGGGTCATGAGAAGTGGATATTTATCAAAATCCAAAGTTCTATTTTTTTTTTTTAATAACCACAATACTTGTCTCTTTGAGGGGTCGCAAGAAACTAAAAGTTGTAATGGAATGCCTGTTAGTTTTAGACTATTTAATTTTGAGTAACTGCTAGGTTTTGATTGAGAATCAATCATTATTACCAAACTATTAAATAATAATTAAATGCACATATAGCCTACAGTAGCAAGCCAACTACCCATATGATATGTGACAAACGTGGTTTGGATAGCGGAAAATTTGGATAGTTGGGTTAAGGAAAGACTAAACATTCTTATTCATGAAAAAAGAATATTATTACACTATTATAATGATAACAGTAACTAATTTTTTTTAAACAAATGAAACATAAAAAATGAATAAATGTAACCATAAATTGGATATTTAAGGACTGAAATAAGAACAAAGTGACCTGATGTTTTGGTTGTGGGGATTCAACTAATTGGCAAGTCAGTTAATCTAGATTCGGTTAATCTTTATTTTGCTATATTTTATTTCAAACTTTTTTTCTATCTGACTATATTTTTCATCCATTGCTGTTTCTAACCTGCGGCAGTTTTTTATCCAAGCCATATATTTTCCATTACCGGCATGCTAGGCCTGTCGTAGATTCATATGCCTTATAACCTATCTTAAAACTACAACAGGCACAACACCCAGTCTCTGGCCGTTAATTTATCAATGTGAAAGTGTAAATTCATATTTTCATCAATGATACATTTTCGACCACACCGGGAATTGAACCTGCCACCCTTAACCCAGTAGGCAGACACACTACCGACTGAGCTAAGGTGTCGGATTTTTATCTTTGTACTATCAACACAATTTCATGAGTGTTGTTCTGAATGTTTTAACAATACATCTGTGTAAAAATGTATTTCATAGATATCCTGAAAAGTATGTTCACCTGATCACTTCCCCATCGAACGTCTTGTAGTGGTCTCCGTTCCAGGTGTAACAGACTCCAGGCACTGGCCTCTTGTTTACCACAATCTGATTGAGGCTGTTGTCTTGATTCAAAAGCCCTAACACACCATTGTTGCCATAAGAACTGGAATGTTCATTCCATGTTTCGATGAAGTCAGACCAACTCGAGTTGACCTGATGCACGGAGCTACCTGAGAAACTCGTTGACGAGTTGGAGCTGTGGGATATTATCTGAGAGAGGCCTCCGGTCGGGAGCATCTCTACGTCAGAGTCCACTGTTTAGGATACAAAAATACACATAAATTGTTTAAAATAATTTTATCACACTTTAATTGTTATTGTTTGGTACCACCCTTCTTTTTTTTTTACCATGTCTTATTATCTATTCAAGTTTTAAACTTGTTAAACAAATGTGTTGAGGATGAGGAAGGTTCAATTTAGAGTGAGTGTACCCCCGTATTTGCACAGAGGAAGTGTATAAAACCATTTAGGAAAAAATCACCTTTAGTACACCCAACCGCGATTTTAACCCCCGATATACTTGCCGTTGACCGTCTAGTCTATGGCGAGAGTAATGCTTTAAATCATGCAGCCACTGAAGTGTGTTTGATACCTCCTGAACCAAAATTTGTAACTTGATTGTCAAACACCAATTCAAACAGTCGACAAGAACTATAAAACACATCTCCTTATTAGCTACAAAGACGGTCGGGGCACAGGTCCAAACCGATCAGTGAAGGATCTTTGGGAACTAACTGGAGAGCGCAAACAGTAGATATGAATTATTTTATATCACATGATCTATATAAATATCATAATTTTGAATAGTATTTGCAATACAAGGTATACAGGATGAACTAATCAAAGAGATTACACCAGTGTTCGCACAATATGGAAACCTCATATTTCTGGCAATTGTGGTTGGTAATAAGATTAGAGCCTCTACCTCTCGTACAGAGTATGAGTTGAATCTTAGAAAACATGATAACAATAAAACGTAACTCTCCTACATGATTTGTGTTCCTTCGATTATGTTTTTGCTGGCATTGATTCTTAAGTTTCTATTGAGAATAGAAATCAAACTAGATGATAAACATATTCTGCTATAACTTCAATTCCCATTTCAGGTATTCAGGTTAAGAGTAAATTAATGGTCTACTTGCGAGGATTGTCCCATAATTTTGTTGAGCTAGCCCACTAATAAGTATCCTACTTCGGTGGCCGCCCGGTCCTAGGCGTCACTCTTGTGTTAAACTAGACTGTCGATGAAAGGGAGATTGGGATTCGAATCCCAGTTGGGTGTACCAAGAGGTTTTTACCCCCTATCCATTACTGTTTCCAGCCTGTGGCCTGGGTCAGTTTTTTATTCAAGCCATATATTTTCCAATACCGGCTTGTTAGACCTGTCGTAGCTGCATATGCCTTATAATCTATTCTGAAAATTGAAAAATGACACCTGGACATGGGAATCGACTGATGGCTGTGATCTTATATAATCACATGTTTATAAGCTGACGACTTCTGCACGTCCATCTTAGACTCTGCCTTAAACTATGAGTGAAGAATGACCATGGGCACGGGACGAATCCTGGATAGCTCAGTGGTAAGAGCATTGGCGTACTAAGCCAAAGGTCCCGGGTTTGATTTCCGTGTCCAGGTGTCATTTTTCAATTTTCAGAATATGATATCTAAGTGGTGTTATCCTCACTATTAACAATAGTTTCGGCTATTTGTTTTCTTATAATCTAGCTTAAGACTAGGACAGGCACAACATCCAATATCCAGCCATTAATTTATCAATGTGAAAGGGTAAACCCACATTTCACCAATGATATATTTTTCGAGCATGCCGAGAATCGAACCCTGGACCCTTAGCTCAGTAGACATACACGTTACCGACTGAGCTAAGGTGTCGGATTGTACTGAAAGTGGTTTTTCCAAAATTGTTTTCTGCTATCCCTCAATGTAAATGTTGGTACACTTCCTCTAAATTCAATCTTTGTCATCCTGAAATCATTGGTGTAATCAGTACATATGCATATAACCTGAAGAGTATTAAGACGAGTGTCTAATAAAAATACTAATAAGTATCATAATAGCGCTAAAAAAATCAAATTCAAAATTTGAAAATAAAATAAAAAACATGTTGGAGTATTCTAAAGAACTCAAGGCATTCAAAGAGTCAACAACTCCATCTCTAGAAATGACGCACACAAGGGTGGATTACAACGTCACAAGGTGTTCATAATAGATATTCTCAAATTGAAAAATGACACCTGGACGTGGAGATTGAATTCAGGACTTTTAGTTTAGTGCACCAATTCTCTTGCTCACTGAGCTATCCAGGAGTCATCCCACCTTTACCCAGGGAAGTTCTTAACTCGTATTTTAAGGCAATGTGTGTGATGGACATGAGAAAATTGTCAGCTACATGTGAGCGATATTTAGATGCGGCTATAACCGTTACAAGCCAATATAATTATAGCTAACGTATTCAAAGCAATTTTCTCTGTACATGAATATCTTTCAATTAATATTAACTGCTTTGGTTTTCACATGGTTTGGAGCGTCTATCCCTCGGATTAGAATGTATTTTCAAGGAGAGGGAGATCGGGGTGTAAAGAGGGTGTTTTTTCATCAATGGTTTCCCCAACTTCCCTCGCCACAAATTCAGGAGAATTTTCTCTAAATCATACTTCCCTCATTCCTAACTCGTTAGCATAAAAATTTGGATAGCGTAAGTGTATAATAAGACATGATGCGCAGAAAATAAACTGAAATATTACATTTTTAATTTATTTATGAACTTTATTTTATTAGATATTATCTAACTAATGGAATTCTATTGGCCTATGATATAGTATTAATGATAAAGCCACTAATCCACCTGTTGTAAATAATTACAACAGGATCAAACATGAGTAATAAGTTAATAAACTCAGCACTCTTACCCAGAGAGTTACGACACTAACGACAACAACAATAATCAATATAACAGCGCATCCTTACTTAGAACACATTGTGGCACTGTTGGAGTGAACACCCCAGTGGAGTAGTGACAAGTGTAAATAGCGGCAGGTGGCTGTTCAAACGTCATCCTGCTGGGGCACGATACGGAGCAAGTGAAGGTGTCAACAGAATCTGTGCAGCTGTATCCACCATTGAAGTTCAATTTACTGGGTGTGCATACATCCTTCACTGAAATAAGTGTTTTTTTTTATTTCACTTTAATATATTACATGCGCTCACTTACAGTCCAATTTTAATAGGTAGAATCATATGTGACAGATTGAAAAGTTACTAGATATTCTTTCATGTATTCATACGTCAAGGCATGTGGTCTGCAGCTGTCACTTTTAATGGGTATTATGAATAACAATAAAATAACACTAATTATATAGTAAAATGTTATCAATGTTGACAGCCAAAAAGAAATGTATATTTTTTTAAAGTGTCTTCCTATCAAAATACTACTAGAGCACAGGTCTAACAACTTAGCTCAATTAGTAGCATGTCTGTCTACTGAGTTAAGGATACCGAGTTCGATTCTTGGAATGGCTAAAAAATTGATCATTAGTGAAATGTGAGTTTCCCCTTTCACAATGATGAATTAACAGCCAGGGACTGGATGCTATGTGTGTTCTAGATTTAAGTTAGTTTATAAAGTTGTGTGGCTGATATAATCAGTCGGTTCAGAAAGTTCACATTAAACACCTCAGAAAAATGAGGGGGGGGGGGGGAAACCGGAGGAAAGGATTATTTTAGTACAACATTTATGAATTAACTAAACCTATGACAGCACTTCTAGCACTACATACACATAGTGCCTTAGCGCCAGAAATTGTATTTCCTAGGAAATGGGATAAAGCCATTCACGAATACTACAAGACTTTTAAACTTTGTCTGGAATCGAACCAGGGGTCTCTATACTTGTACTAAATCTCTTGAAGCTTGATAGTGCGGTAACAATGGGAAGTTAAGACTTACAGTATTGACACTGAGCACCTCGGAACTCTTGAGGACATTGGCACACGTCGAGGGACAGGCAAACGCCTCCATTCTCACAGGCCGGTTTGCAGACAGCTGAGTAATGTAACCAACACATTACAGTGTATTTCAAAAGTAAGCTTTCTTATATAATAGAAAAAGTGGTTTGGAATAGAGAAGTCAGATAACCATTCTTAAAAATGAAGGAATTGTTTACCGGCTCAATCACTTACCTGAAATAGCTGGTTGATAACTTCACAAATGTACAATTCTAAACAGATATTTCAAAGGCACACCCTTTTTCTTTTTCAGGTGTAAAAACCAAAACCAGCAGCTTAGGTAAATAGGCAAAGAACTGTACACTCCGTTTACCCTTAACGGTATGTCTTACCTTGGGAGATTACACTATGGCCCTATCTTATAAGGCTGTGCCATAGTGGAATTACGCAAGATTAGCTTTCTACCTTTGTTTTAAGCAAAGGGTACCTGGAGAAAGGATAGGAAACCAATCTAATGGAAAATATAAGCTCGGAGTAACCGTAAAAGGTTAAACCTCAGACTGCTCAGTTAGAATCAAGTACATTTCCTATTTAAGCCCTTTATAATGATTTATTTAACAGAAAAAAAAAATTGCATATAATATTCGTTAATCACACGACATGATTGCTAGGATTGTGGGCACAGTATTACAACAACTACTTACGTATACAATCTGGGATCGAGACCCAGTCGGGTCTGGTTGGTACCCATATTCCATCCTTACAAATGGTGTTTGTCACTCCTGAACCATCCGGGAACCTGTGTCCCTCTGCACAAGAAATAGTGCAACTCCTAGAACAGAAAAATAAGTGGAAATTTTTTAAACAAGAATGTTCTTATAGAATTAGTGGAACATAATATTCAAGTATTTATAAAGCAACATAGGATGTTTCATTCAGATAGTTATTCCATGAATTTGAAATAAAACGAATCTACAGAGATCTAGAATCATATTGAAAACTAGACTTCTTAGTTTGCCAGTGGAGTTGAATCTAAATAGTTTGAGGTTCTGAATATTTTTAGGTAAGGATGCACATAGCATACATCCTTTAACACAGTAGCGTTCTGCCCTATAATGATGACTTAGAATTAGAGATGGGTCAAATTCTAGTTTTCTTAAATCAGAATTTTAAATTTTCTTTTGAATTTCTAATTCAAATTCGAATCCTTTAAACTCTATACATTTTTAAAGTGAAAATATTTCAAAATGAATCCAAAAGAAATGTATAGGTTTGGTGAGACTGACAAATGTTATTTTGGTTTGTCACATCTACTATGTCATAAGCAACATATTTTAACTATAAAATCAATTACATTACTACAAGTGTCTCTTCTTTTTTCTTTTTTTTTACTCTACCGACCCCACGAGTAAATGTAATACCAATTGCTTAAAATTGTTATACCAAGTCAAGGTCTTCATAGTAATTATTAAATTTGAGATAACTTTTTTAAGATTTTTACGAATCATTGAATCTCTCGAATACCTTAGGATTCAAGGAATTTGAGGAATCGAGGATTTGGGTATTCCATCTCTACTTAAAATAAAATATTTCGGAGAATTTGACAATCCTTGTAAGACAACTTCCTGGATGGAAAGATTCAGAGGAAACGAAAATTCAAGAACTAATTAAAAAGAATGAATGATGCAAGGTTATGCGGTAAATCATTGGATTGTAAAAAAAATCATCAGTAAACACTTGATTGGGTTTTAATATTCTAGCAACCCATACAAATGTTTATATTTATAAATTATATATATTTTAAGTACTTTTTATAATATTTTTTTTATCTTGAGTTGACTGGCTATTTTGTCTAATCCAAATTTTCATTAGTTCGAGATAGGCCAGGTTACGTTCAATTTGAACTATCAAGACTCAATTGCAGTGGTTTCCGACCTTTTCCATATTATAGAATCCCAGAAGCTAATGATAATTCGCCGTAGCCTCTCTAATCACCCTCACAATACGCGGTAAAATTAAAAATCTTCACACACACATATCTAGTGTTCAACATAACCCATTTCACATTAATAAAAGAAAAAGAACGTATTTGGTCAGGGGGAAAAGAGCTGTTTAAGAAAATTGTGAGTAGTGATTTTTTTTATGTAAACAATAAAAAATAGCTTAAAAATATGGATGTGTTTCGAAGACACCCACAGGACTCTTTGTAGTCCCCTGGTTGGGACCTTCTGTTCTGCCGTATTATTTATTATAGATTATTATTATTAGCACCGCGTCTTACTACCCGTTCGGGTTATACGCACTTATGCTAATGTGTAATGGTAGGGTGATTGTGAGATGAAATGGAGGACCTACAGTTTAACGTGGAATCTGAACCACGGTGGAGGCCTGGCATTCCTCACATTCACAAGATGTCTTGTCAGAGGTGAAGGAAGGGTTTGGTAATCAGTTAAATNTCACAAGATGTCTTGTCAGAGGTGAAGGAAGGGTTTGGTAATCAGTTAAATCTTTGCCGGGACCGAGGATTGAACCCTGGCCACCAGCATAGAAGTCTGACACCTTACCCTTAGACCGCCAGGTCACCTCTTTACTATAGAAAACTATGCCATTGTTACTAAAAAGCTCAAGATAAAAAAACAATTTAAATTCTTTTGCCACCGCGTATTACTACCCGTTCGAGTTGAACGCCTATGTACTAATTATACCTATGTATTTGGGATGAGTAAGGTTGAATTTAGAGTAACTGTACCCACATTGACATGGAGGGAGTGTGGAAAACAATTTTGGAAAAAAAAAAGCTCTCAATGCACTCAAACAGGAATCGAACCACAATCTCTCTGCCATCAGCATTATAAAGTATTGCAAGAGTGATACCTTAAATCATGCAGTCACGGAAGCAAGTGATTTAAAATTGAGTCAATTTCTAACTTAACATATATGACTAAACAACCTAAATTAAAACTTTAATTCATAAGATACTTTTTCGTCCCCTCTGCAGATGAATAAAGGAAGAATGTAAATTATTAGATCTTTTGTGAGCGAGGCTTACTTTTTCCTACAGCTCCTTCTGGAGTTTAAAGGTATCGGTGGGAAGTTGAGACAAGGTTTCTTCTCGTATTGGCACTGTGGGCCAGAGTAGTTATCAGGACAGTTGCACTGGTTGGGAGCCACACAGATCCCGTTGTTCTGACATGCTGGCAGACAGATGGCTGGAAGAACACCCTCACAAAGTCAAGATGATCAACAAGAATTGCTTACCGAGGAAGAATAAAGCGAAAACGTGAGTTAAGGTCCGTATTTTTAGTTTTTACAGTAACAAACCCTTTTTTTTGTCCAAAATAAATAAAATAATGCTCAAGTAGATATGTTAAGTTTAATTTTAAAATAGAGATGGGTCGAATATTATATTTCTTGGATATGAATCTTAAAAAGCCTACGGGTTCTGGGTTCAATTCCCGGCTGGTACCTTGAGAATTTTTACCCCGAAAGAGGAACTACCCCAACCATCACCAGGGTTTGGTTAATTAGGTTTAAGTGTTTCCACTGGTTCCACACCCTTATACTATCACCATCATCTCCATGGAAAGTCCCGCCTCAGTGGTGTAGTTGGCTAATGCGCTGGTCGTGTTGAGCTCAACTGCTGAGGACGGGGAGATCGAGGTTCGAATCTCGGTCGGGTGAACTGAGGTTTTTTTTTCCTAAATGGTTTTCCACTCTCCCTCCACGCAAATGCGGGTTCACTTCCTCTAATTCACCCTTCCCAATTCCTAATCCATTAGCGTAATTAGTACTTAAAGCGTATAACCCGAACGGGTAGTAAAACGCGGTGCTAAATATTATTATTATTATTATTATTATTATTATTCCATGGAAAGGAAGTGCTATTAGTACATTTGAGCGTCCCGTGGGCAACGGTACATTAGCAAACTGGGCTATGAGTGATGAAAATTGTTTAAAATTGTTATATCAAGTCATTATCATCATTATCATCGACTGTTTCCAACCTGTGGCCGGCTCATTTAGTGGAATGCCTCCATCTTCCGCTATCCTTCCACCATGCTTCCTACTTTGATTGTGTACTTTCTTCTCCTCTCACTTGCACACTTTCTGTCATCTGCTACTCCCATCTCTTTCTTAACCTTACTTGGGATCATTTTCCTACATTCTTCATCTCCATCATTCTCTTTGGCATCCTTATATTAAGTCATGGTTTTAATAATTGTATTCAAGATACTTTTTTTGAGATTTGTATGGATTTCAAATCTCTTGGATAGCATAGAATTCTAGGGATTTGAGTACCCCGTCTCTATTCTATGCTCAACTGTTCTTTAATATGTGTATGATATGAGCATCACAGAATTTTACCAATTTCTTTCTTATTTTTTATTATTACCAGTTCACCACCCCTTCAGGTTATACACATATATACTAATTACGTTAATTTGTTAAAGATGAGGAAGATTGAATTTAATGGAAGTGTACCCACTTTTTTTGTGGAGGAAGTGTAGAAAACGATTTGATAAAAACTACTATGGGTACACCCGACTATTATTTAAGCCTTGATCTTCTCATCATTGGCAATCTAGTCTGTTGCGAGAATGACGCCTTAGACTGTGCAGCCTACGAAGCTGGTTTGTATTAATTTAAAATGTTTTGGTTCACATGCCACTTTGATCATTACTTATTCAGAAACGTTTGAAGTAAGTAGATGTAGAAAAATAAACTAAACATATCTACTTGAGATATTTTTTTTTAATTTGTCCAAAAAATAATTGTTTTTGTGAAAAATGTAAAATTACTGATCTTAACTTGTGTCCCTGTCCATCTGCCTTAAGTTTTATGACAAACAATACTGATTAAATAAAGTTTAAAAAATAACTGTGTTAGTTTTAAAATATGGTACTTGATACTGGTGATAAGAGTGAATTGTCATAATTTTATTATTTGCTAAGGACCTTCCACATCTATTTGAATATAATTAAAGCTTGAATTCAAAATGGAGTGGTTAGGTGTTTGTATAAAGTGTATTCCCACTTCTCTTTTAGTTTGATAAAGTAAACCATGCCGAAATATTATTCAATTTGTGTTTAAATGTGTGTGTGCCTCTTTCTACTATAGAAGACAGAAGATTGGAAGAAGATGTCACCTTTGCCCATTGGATTTTTCCCCACATATTTACTCTCTCCCTGAACGGGCTTTCTTCATTAAATTTACACTTATTAGTTTATTTTTTATTTTTTATTTATTTTTATCAATTTCCATTATAAAATTATTTAGCCATCGGGTCACCCTATTTTTAAACATAAAGTTTGTAAAAGGTATAATAGCGATATTGTTTTTGAAGATATTGTACTATCACAATACATTTTCTTTTAGACTCACTAGTTGGGAAATCTACACCTTGGCTGAAGAGTTGTTGCTGATAAATAGATAAAATTGTATTATACCTGGATGGAATCTAGGGGCTTCAACTTTTAGTCAAGAGTCCAGTACTCAAATCTCTGTCAAGGTGTCATTTTTCAAATACAACAAAATAGCTTGTCAGAGGATTTATAATGTTTCTGTCTTGCTTTTTATTTTAAGTATCTAATATATACTTTTTTTAGAATAATTATTTTCCCCACTCAACTTATAACTGACTTATAGCTAACTCTACCCATTGTGAATATCGTCAACCCTGTGCAATTTAATATTGTACTAACGACAACCCAAAGAGTGACCCTGATTTGCTGGTGGCTGGGATTCAAGAATTATTCCTGGATAGATGAGTGGCAGAGCATTAGCACACTAAGCTAAGGGTTGCAGGTTTGATTCTCGTATTCAAGTGAAATTTTTCAACTAAATGTAATTTAATTGAAGAATGAACATAATCTAAGATAGCAACTAGCAATGAATATAAAGTAGCAATGACAGAACCTAAACTATTTTGGTCGTCGGATTAAACAACGTATATGGCGCGTGAGAAACATGTTCTAGAAACTTACGTTCACAGTTGGGGATGGTTGCCCACTCTGTCCCTTCCATCTCCCACTCTCCCTCCTTGCAGGTGAGGAAAAGCTGACTCCTGCTGTTGGGGAACTGGTAACCACGGAGACACATCACCAAGCATCCACTGACACAAACAACAACATGGTTATTGATGAATGACAAGCAATACTTCAACTATTTCAATGAGGCTTATACAGGTATAAGTCGTTGTTGACTTGTCTCTCGTTAAGTTACAAATAGCAGTGTGTACCAATCAATACCACAGTCACCTGTATCGGTGGTCGCATGGCCCCACGTACCACTATCATGTTAGACTGGATCTCTACTGACAGGAAGATCTAGGTTCGAATCCTGGTCAAGTGTACTAAACAAGGTCTTGTCTAAATGGTTTTCCACTCTTCCTCAGTGCAAATGTAGGTACATTTCCTCTTAAATCCTGTCTTCATCCCTAGTTCATGGGCATAATTAAAGTATGGGTACAATCCTAACTAGTACTAGGATGTGGTGAAAAAAAATACATTTCTAGACATGTTTTTATTGCAACTATTCTGTAAGTTTACTATTAAATTGAAATTTAAAAACTTTAATAACATCTATAACTGCTTGGATAGCCAAAATTGTTTCTTAATAACGTGAAATTAATAATATAAGGAACGCAATTTGATGTTACATTTACTTATATTGATATGTATAACTTCTTTTAGTCAATTAAGTCAAGAGAGAAATCAAGAATAAATAACATGCAAGATGATTTATTTAGAGAAATAACTAATTCTATCATGAATTATGAAGTCAATTAAAACAATTGTATTTTAAATAACTACAACAGCACTTCTAAAAGGTCATTAATATTGTGTTTTTACATTAATTTATTCAGAGCTATTATTGGTGTAGTTTTATCACCCCTTAATATATACCATATTTCTTCGATTCTAAGACACACTTTTTTTCTCATTTAAACATCTTTAAAAACGAGGTGCGTCTTAAAATTGATGGCGTCATAGAATCGCGATTACTTCTCGGCAAACACTCTTGATGTATCAAAAGATTATATCTTATGGAATAGTACAAGGATAAAGGCAGCTCAAAAGAATCAGACTCTGATATTGCAAATATCGACGGCTGAAAAATATCAGATTGATATTGATTCAGAAGGAAGAGGTGAATAACATAGTTACTGATAAATAAGGTACTATTGATTTTAGTAAATTTAATTCGGTGGTAAAAATTATTTCTTAAACATAGGGTATTTTAATTTAGAGTTTCATTTTTATTTATTTTATTAGTATCAAATCTTTTTTTCTGTTGGTGGTCCTTAAAAATTAAGGTGCGTCTTACAATAAATGTAATCTTAGAATCGAAGAAATACTGTAGTTCTAAAAGACTGAGCTACGTATATTTCTGGAGAATGGTTTGTAAATGCTACCAAATAATAGCAACTAAATATGTATTAATATTAAACTTAACAAATCAAACACCTGTTATGGGCACATTGTATCTTGGTGTTGTTAGGAGTCACAGGTCTAGAATGGCAACCTAAAACAAATAGGACACATGATGTATAATTTTTAATATGATTTAGTAAATAAATACAAAATCCCTTAAAACTAGTGTATTTTTTATTTATAGAAACTATAAAAAAAAAGTAGCAAAACTATTAACACATTGGCTTTTGCAATATCTGGTTGCAATATTGAAGAATATATCCTATTCCTCAATCAATCAAATTGCAGACAGAGTTATCACATCTCCTCTTTTCACTGGACATGTTATTGTTTTGAAATGTCAAATAAATTTTGAGCAGATTTTTTTTTAAATTGTGAAATCGGCTGGATTCTGGACCAGCGATAGTGCCAAGATAAAACAAAAAATTCAGTGATTATACATTGTATAGGATTAAATTAATATCTTATTTGTCTGATTCAAAATTGGCACAATAGTAAATTGGTTATTTTCTGAACATACTAAAGTGTAAAGTGTTTGACAGAGCTTAAAAACATTTATGTTTTCAAAATGGTTGATGGACAAAAGAGAGAAAACCATAGTCAGCTAAGTCCAGAAAGGTAATTCTAACAGTCCAATTTAATTTCAAGAACATTTCATGTGAATGCTCTTACAATTTTTAAGAAAATTGCAAAAAGGGAAATATACCCTAGAGCATAAACTATGTTTTTTTTATATATATCCTGTGAACATTTTTTTAAGTTCTATGCCCATTTAAACTCACTCTTCATCCTAACTCCTTGTTCGTACTATATCATAATATTTCTGTACCAATTTGAAAAATTGTCATCTTTTTTGCCCCCCAAAATATGGTAGCCCTGGTTGCAGGTGATGTGGGGGCAACATTTACAAATGTCCTCAAGTTTTATATTAATCTTAGTGGGCTGATTCAAAAATTGAAAATAGCAGATAGATCGATACTTATTGATTTTTTTTAAGATTGCAAATGAAGGGTTAATAAACATTCTCAAAAGTTGTAGAATTCTGACATAAACACAAAATTTGGTCTTTGTGGTAAATATGTTTGTTTTTATTCGCTACCTGTGGTAGAAATAGTAAAATTTCAATCTCACTTGTAAGTTACATATAGCTGATATTAATTTAATTCTCAATCACTAAGTGTTTCCTTGTCTGAATTATATTTAATGGCAGGAAAACGTGTAGATACCTAATCCTTGCTGTTAAATGCCACATCCTGCTGGCAAATAAATGATAGTGTTTCTTTTAGACAGAGGAAAACTGCAATCAACATTTGCAGGACACACCATGGTTTTGCTGACAAAGATAAGTTCTCAGCCATAAAAAAAACCAACAATTAAAATCATTTTGTTTCGTGTTACATAATTAAAATCTATATGCATACTCTTGCCATCTGTTGCCACTTTTATCTATGTACTTGTATAAGTGTTTTAATTCTATTCAGTTTTATCTACTTTATTTTTATACTCTTGGGGAAATAATTACTTCAATGAACAAATGAAATAAATTATCTATTTCTATATTTAGGCCAGTGCAGTGTTAATATTTGTTGTCACGCGAAAGCCTTACATCCTGCATGGGGGATAAATTTAGAGATAACATTTAAGGATGTCCCTAGTCTTTGTGAACTAGTTTAAAAACAATATTTAATTGTTGGGAAACTAATGTGTTAGCCAGCTTAACAATTCAATATTTTAAAAGAAATATTCTGATTGATGTACAACTAACAACATCTGTATTACAATTTAAGACTTTGGCAGTAAACCTTCAATAAATCATTTTAAAGTTGTGTACTTCTCTAATGGGAAAATAATGTGACATAGCCAACCATGTTTGTTTTAGAAATAGGATTTGATGACAACACATTGCTGTCTAACTAATATTATTATTTGTTATGTGTCTTGTCTTATGAAAGATCCGTTCCTTTTGTCAGGGAACTTAGATCACCAATGCGCCCTGCCCTGTTCTCTGCCTCCTCCTAAAATTATCTTCTTTCCCTCAAGTCATATAATATTTGAATCCTCCTCCTTCCTTCTATGAGGTCGCACAGAAGACAGTTCTTCCAAAGGATGTGTCTGATCCAGTTTGCTTTGCATCAAAGAATCACATCCAAAATGGTTCTCTTCTCACCCACTCTTCTTAGGATTTGTTCATTTGTCACCCTGTCTGTTCACCTGTTCCCAAATCTTCTCCAGCACCACATTTCAAAACTATCCACATATTTCTTTTCCATATTCCTGAGAGTTCAAATTCTGCTCCATACAGCGTGATGCTCCAAATGTAGCATTTCATCAGTTTCTTCCTCAGTTCCAAACTCGACTCAACAAGTTTAAAAAATAAATTAACTCTGGCAGGGATAGCTAATAGTATTTTTCGAGTCATATAACGTTTTATTCAAAAAGAAGAAATCTTTCCTTTTCCCCTAGTGACTAGGCACCCTGGGTGAAATTGACTAATGATAAGCCATGTGGTATGTTTGAGTCTTTTACTCAATTCGCACAAGATTCGAAAGGCTGAGTGGTAAATTTTGTCAGTAATGTTTATATAATTAAGAACTTGCAGTTCATTTGTTTTCCTTCCCTGTGGGGGTCACTAAGATGACAAAACAGAGTCGCCCACCTCACTGACAGCAGGGGGAAACAAAGAGGCTTCTGGTACCTTGCTCACATTTGGAATTTGTCATCTTCCCGTTGGCACAAATTAAAACAAGATTAAATAAGTAGGGATGTAATGACCAGTAAGATGCTGCCCAACCAAAGTGATAAGTGGGGTTTGGCCGAATTAAACAGTCACTCTAGTTTGAAATGTAGCAATACTCGTGTTCAAAATGTAGATGCTTTCATATGTGAGAACTTTCCAAATGTTGCGGCAATCTTTTTTTCAAGTCTAGTACGAGTCGTGTAAATTATAATGTATTTAATAATGTGTAATATTTTAAGTGTGTAGTTCTTAATTTATGAAATCAATGGTGCAAACTTTTACATTATATTAAATAGCTAGAAAAAACCAATACAATAAAAGTTGGGTTGGTTAATATATACTCTATATGACCACTATTTCAACGGTCAGTTATGGCATTAAAAAATGAACATAGAAAAAACTAACTAACGTATAACTAATATGGAGAATTAATTATTCGGGATGATTAAACAAAGAAGAAAATTTGAATATTTAAAGAATATCTTGTGGGGGAGAACTAGTAAAGTTAGTGGTGCCTGTACTACTAGATCAAATTTTGTTTTTATTCCAGTATTACCATGAATTATCGTACACCTACTTCTTAGTAGCAGAATCAAAGATCATAGTTATTATTTCTAAGACAAAGACAATTTGACAGTAGATTTAAAACATAGACAGAAGATATTTTTATGTCTGCTATGTATTCTGACCTTTGATTGGCTAGACTAGAGCCTCTTCTTGCATTCTCATTGGCTAATATGTCCAGTTTCAAGGCCTGTTTATGCTAAACTCTGTGCATAAAGCATAAAAAATTAAAGTTAAATAAGCTATTGACTATTCATTATGTATCAATATGAGTGCTATCAGTGAAAATGATGTGTTTAAACTTATTTTGCGCCTTGTGCTATTCATTATTTAGTTATGCAAGAATATAAACCCAACCTTACCCACACATATATACAAGAAAATAACTTATGTAGTAATCTCTTTTTTTATTGGTCAGCTGAAAAAATAAATAATTTAAATTTAAAATCATTATGTAGTGTATTTTTAACAACCTCCTTTGAACTGGGCTCCCTCCTGCTCAGCGCTATCGTACGAGTTCTGTGTCTTGACGCCTCCCCCCTCATGTGACGAGTAAGTATCTCTTGAGGAGGTCTTGCGGAATGAAGTGTCGGTGCCACCACTGAACACCCTCTTCTCTTCCGTCTTGGTGTGTCTTCTAGAACTACAATCACCCAGGTGTGACGCATCATTATGACAGTTTGAACGTTAATTAGTAAATATAAAACTACAACTTGTTTCACATTTTAATAAATGTCTTAACCTGCTTCAGTGACTGAATGATCTAAGGAGTGACCTGCTATATTAGGGAGCTCAAGGTTCTAATCCTGGTCGAGTCTACCAAGGGTGCTCTTTCCTAAATGGGATTCTACCAACCTACCACGCAAATGCGGGTATGTTAGCTAAAAAATGTTTCCTTCCTCATCCTTACCTTATTAGAATTATTTTCATTCATCTATTGTTGCCTCCCTCTTATCGTAAGCCTAATCTGTCAGGATAGCTTGCAGGGAAGGGTAGGGACAGCAGCAAGATAGATGGCTGGGTTCGAAATGATTCTGGAGCCTCCGTTTTTTGGGTTTAATTGTAGCACAAAAATGCGACAAGGTGTTAGAGCAAAATGTCTAAGAATTTGACATATGCACTCGTGAGAGAACTGGCTTGGTGAGAAACACTTAACTACTGGCTCAACTGACACTGCTCATGACACCCTTACAGACTCGAACCCGGTACCCTGGGCACGGCGGCTGCTTCAAGTTCAAGTACCTTATGACCCGATGTTCTTGTACGTATGATCTGATGATGACGGGAAGAGTAACTGCCTCCCGCAAGATATTAATGTATCAGCCCTGATAATAATAAATCAAATACTTTTATAGTACAATCCATCCTAGTTACTCTCAAAGGGGGGCAAAGTTACGAGTTGTCAGCATTCTTTCTTAATGTTTACTAATTCATTACAACAAGTTTGCGTGGCCAGTCATTTCAGTCATGATATTTTAACAGTGTTATGTTGATTTAAATTAATATCCCGATCTAGCTCAGGGTTGCTACATTATAAAAGATATGAAAGTTTCAGTGTTTATGACAATGTAAGGTGAGTTTCCCCGACTTAGTTTCTCTATCAAACTTTTCTACAGAATGTCAATGAACAGGCATTCATAATTTACTTTGTAATTTAAGCAATATGTATAATTAATGTAAGTAAAATATAAGGTGAAAGGAAACAATTTATTAATGGATTTTCAAAGAAAAAGATGGCATCAAATGTTTGTATTTAATAAATATTGAATAAAGGCTAGAAGGGTGGGGTCTAAACATTTACCAGAAAAATGTAAGTCTTTTAGCTGTCAACTATAATAAAACAAAACACATAAAAGTAATTTTCAGGGCATGCAAGTAGAAAAATAGTCCAATCAGTTACTGTTATGTGTTTGATTTGTGAACTTTGTCCTGAAACATTGACTCAATCTGTTGCATGTCTGCCCACTGAGCCACTGGGTTCGATTCTCTGGTGTGGTCTAAAAATTAATCATATATTGAATGTGAGTTTCCTTTTTCACAATGATGAAGCCACCTAGGGTATTTTACACCCCCGATACCCTCCCCCACTGGGTCAGCGATATATCCGGCAGAGGCGAGCATCCCCCTATCCACCACCTGGAGAGGAACCGGTAGTTGTAGGTTGGTTGTATCTGCTCTAGATTTAAGTTAGTTTATAAGTCATGTGAGTCATATTGGTCAGTTCAGAAAGTGAAAGTCACAATACCTAAAATAATGAATAAATAATAATAAATAAATAGAAAAATTGTGTCAAGATTTACGTTTTTCTGTTGGTTGTGTCGGCCTTGCCCTTCTACCAAGACTCTTTCAGTGTTTATTTAATTAACTTTCAAAAAGTAATGTCTAATGGAGTAACAATGTGAGATAATAAATATATCTAATTAGACAGTGAACTGAATGGAGTCGAAATACTCACCTTTTTACACCCGCTGATGTTTTTGTGCCTTGACGAGCATACAGCTTGTTCCCTAAGTGTCCACGCATTTCCAGTAACGAGTCATCCGATTGTCTGTAAGAGTAATACAAACTCCAGTTTGACTCGTTTTATTGTACATTTAGTGTGATTGTGTATGTTCTGCAGTTACAATTAGGGAAAGTGTTGGGGGTTGTAGAGGGTGGTTAAATTACCCTCAAAACAGCTAGGTATATAAAACACAGAAGAGATTGACTACAAGAGTGATCCTACCTCCTTTGAACACATAAACTCATGATTGCCAACTATTATATATATATATCCAGTATTTTAAGAGTGAGGGGTTGGCCCATTTGACTGTGACCTGTGAGACTGGAGTTTGAATCTAATCAGCTGAAAAGAGAAATATTTAGCCTTCCTCAATATGGTGGCCAGGTGAGTTCTGGTTTGTTTTCTTAAATGTTCCTTCTACTTCCAATTCCCCCACTCCCCCTCCCCCTTATATCAACAAATTTATTTTTCTTTCACCGGTGTTGTAATTAGGGTGTAAAAAAAACCTTCATGAAATAAGTCCACAATTAAGCCACAACGACCGAGCGGTCACCATCGGTTGGCTGATATAGTACCAACTTTTGAAAAGAGAGGGTGTTGTGTGGTCAGAACAACAAACCTTGCAGCCGTTAATCTCAGTTTTATAGACCGGAGCCCCTACTTTTTCATTCAAGTAACTCCCCATTTCGTCCTCACGAGGCTGAATCAACCTCGTTCCAGACTCACTGCTTCACAGAAAAATATGAAAGCCCCGGGGATCAAACCCGAGAACTTTAAGTAAATTAAAAGAATCTTGATTCATATTTAAGTAGCCATTATCTCAAAATTGAAAAGAAAATACAACTAACAGTTTATACTCAAAGTTTTATTACTTACGGCTGATCACTCTGGGGGACCTCTTGTGCGATGATTGCCGCTATTTCAACAAGCACCACTAACCAAAAAAAGCTGCTACATCTCTCTTTCTCCCCCATTTCTAACCAAATTGTACACTACTTGAAATGATTCAACTCTCCCATATGTCGACAAATGATTTGTTCGTTGTAGGGATCAAGATTAGATGTGCGTACAGCTCTCTGGTGCACGCTTCCCAAACAAACGATGAGTAGCCGGAAGTGTTACAGAAGTCTCCAGTAGAGATCACCGTGTTGTGTTGATCAGTTAACAAGGAAATTCCAACTAAAGCCACTTTGGTGATATCTCTCAATTTAGCTTGGAAGCGTTGCACTATGGGGACAGGAAAAGGATATGAAGGAGATAAAAGGGTTGAATGTGAGATAATTTCTTCGCAAAAGTTTTCTCACTCTGAGAAAGATTAGAGCAAAAATGATTCATGTACAGTTTTAATGAATAGACATAATTATAAATTAATAGCATAGATTTGGCAGGAATGGAATGCATCTTAAAATCTGAGTTCATAACTGAGTTTTATGGGGTTTTTTCTATATTTATTGGAGGTCAACTACAATTGTATGAAAAATAATCCAAAATTTACTAGATTTCGTGTCCTCTTGGGGTATTTTTATGTGTATTTTAATCGTTTATGTACTGAGATCTATTCAAGCTAAGCAAGGTTTAACATTGAAATCCAGATTTATACATACTTTACTTCAAGCAAGCAGATTTTCTAAACCCAATTTCCTATTAAAATTGTTACTAAAATTAAAATATTCACTTGCTATCACCTCAAGCTCCATTTTATCTTATGAAAAAGGAGGAGGGGGGGGAACTCATTTAAATAAAATGCTCTTTTTTTTTTCTTTCGTTTATTCGAGGTATTTAAAGTGCACTTTTTGAACCAAATGATTATATCAGCACACGACTTATAAACTAACTTAAATCTAGAACAGACACAACATCCAGTCCCCAGTCATTAGCTCATCACTGTGAAAGGGGAAACCCTAATTTCACCAATGATACCTTTTTTTTCGACCATGCTGGGAATTGAACCCAGGACACTTCGCTCAGTAGATAAATACACTTCCGACTGGGCTAAGGTGTCTAACTAGTTCAGTTATAACTTAATCACCATTCTATGCAATTGAACCAAGAGATATAGCACAGGCTTTTAATATGCTAACAAATGAATCAAGCTATATAGTTTATTAAGGAGAAGCACAATCGTGTTTAAAACTCGCACAAGTTGGCACATAGACAAAGATAGTCTTGTCTGATTTGCTGGTCACAGGCAGGTCAAGGTTTGAATCTCGTTCGTGTGTACTGAACAAGTTTTTCCATAATTAACCACTCTTCCTCCACACAAATTAAGGTACACTCCCTCAATATTCTAACTTCATGATCCTCTTTTAATAGTGTAAATATGTGGAGGGTCAGGTTGGGTGATAAGATGGAAACTAGTATTTAAGCTCCTTTAGCAGTGATTAATTAAAAATACATGTTTTAGAATGTTAAGTGTGATAATTATTGTTCTCGCTATCTATGGTATTCTACGGTTACCACAATCCCGCATGTAGATACCTCTTTAATTTGAAGACAGTTAATCAAGTTCTAAATTACCAGTGATTTTTGGCTGACTAAATAAATATTTTAATCTTTGATCAAAGCTATGAGCTTTTTTTTTTTGTAAATCTTTTTTTTACAGATAGCCCTGATTTACTGATAAAATGAAATAATTATTCAAGTAGAATCTTATAAAATTATAACAGTAGAATAGTTCTAATTATATATGATAAATAAACAAAAACAAATAAAGAGATTTTCCATAATAGGATATTTCTAAGGGAAAACTCTTTATTAATTACCTGTGTTTGTCCTTCATATTGAGCCTTCCTTTTACACATTCCTATTTATTTGGCCTAACAATCTTTAGCAATTTCCTTTCGCTCTCATTTGTTACGTTGGTTTCTGTTTTAGAACGTTGTGTTGCGCGTCTTCGAAATCATTGCTTTCACTCTTGTTTACAGACTAGTTATTGTTACTGAAAAAATAAGATTCCTTTTAGGAAAAGGTATATGTAAAAAATATAATCTATGAAAACATTAATGGAAACTTGAGGCCAATCCCTTATATTTATCATGTTATGAATGTTCTTACGTTATTTACTCTACTAATCGTAGAGTACTTACATCTCTACTCAGAGTTGTCATTATTTTCTGTGTTTTCAAGGTTTCACATTTTTCCAGTCAGATTAGAATGAAGAAAAGAGTATTAAAATCTAATTTTCCAACAAACTAAGAGTGAAGTTATGTAACTTATGTTTAAAACATGATTATCTAAGATTGTTTGGGAAACACATCCTCTGTTGCTTCACAGCACTTGTTTAAGGGGTAATAAGATATGTTTGAATCAACGTGCTTAGTTCTTCCATTCATATTTCCATCCTTCCAAAGACCTACTATTTGAATACATCAGTCAAATGTACCAAATTAACACAAATTCCAGTTATCATATTCTGAAAATTGAAAAATGACACCTGGACATGGGAATCGAACACGGGACGTTTGGCTTGCTACGCCAATGCCTTAACCACTGATCTATCTAGGAATCGTCCCGTGCCCAGGGTCATTCTTCACTTATATTTTAAGGCAGAGTCTGTGATGGACGTGCGGAAATCGTCGGCTACAAATGTGTGAATTATTAAGATCATGAGCTATCAGTTATAATAATTGTACAAATGGCTGCAATAGGCCAATTGCCGAGTCGAAGGTGGCTGTGTTATCTGATAGCTCGTGATCTTAATTAATCACATATTTGTAGCCGACGATTTCCGCACGACCATCACAGACTCTGCCTTAAAATATGAGCGAAGAATGACCCTGGATACAGGATGACTCCTGGATAGCTCAGTGGTTAGAGCATTGATGTACTAATACAAAGGTCTCAGGTTCGATTCCCATGTCCAGGTGTCATTTTTCAATCTTCAGAATATGATATCTAGATGGAGTAATCCTCACTAAAATGCATGAATAATATCTTTGGCTATTTGATTCATCAACATTTCAGTGTTTTACTTGATTTTGAAAAATTACCTGTTTTTTTTTCTGAGTGTGTGTCAATCCTGCTAATACACATGTACCTGTAATTTATCAATGAATAAAAATAAAGCCTGGATACAGGAATTGAACCTAGGATCTTCAGATTATTCACAGTTTTAAAGATTGTTAGGTATTTGTTTTACTAATAGAAGTTGTAATATTTGGTCGTTCACATAGTACAAAATTAACTTAAGCTGCTGTTTGTCAGTGACCTGGTGGTCTAGGGGTAAGGTGTCAGACCTCTGTGTTGGGGTCCGGGGTTCAATCCTCGGTCCTGGCACAGATTTATCTGATTGACAAACCCCTCCTTCACCTCTGACAAGACATCTTGTGAATGTGTGGAGTGCCAGGCCTCCACCGTGGTTCGGATTCCACGTTAAACTGTGGGTCCTCCATTTCATCTCACAGTCACCCTACCATTACACATTAGCGTAAGTGCGTATAACCCNATTACACATTAGCGTAAGTGCGTATAACCCGAACGGGTAGTAAGACGCGGTGCTAATAATAATAATAATAATAATAACTTAAGCTGAGTGCAGTACTGAATAAGTAGGCACAGAAAAAAAAAAGTGGTCCCCGTGTACAGGGCATAAGTACGTAGGTGTAAAATGTTTTAACAATAAAAGTAGTAAATAGGCCTATTTATTTCAAAAATGCATCTAAAATACTTTTAAAATTATTTAGTGATACAATGATACGTCAGATGCGTTATTATTTACAGATGCTTTAAAACATTCAGCCCTGTTAAGTGTGTTGTTAAATTAGATGTTGTTTCCTTCCTTTATTTCCATGAATATATTTATGTACCCTGTAACATTTAATTAACATTCAAACCGCAAAGAGAAGTATTACTTATCTCACAGGTTGACCACATCCTCCGCGAAACTGCGGTACATCATTCCCTCGTCCTGCTACATCATTATCAGCCTTGTCCCGGAATTAAGTACATAGTTTACGTAATAAAGTGAACCGATCATTACAAAGTTGCATAACTTCCATTTCAATACTATCACTCTTGTAATTATTTATTTTGTTTGTAAAAATGCATTCACATTAAACAAGTTTTCCACGTATGTTTTAACTAAGGATATAGCCTTTGAATCTATAAGAATTCTTCTTTCCTTTACTCATCATCATCATCATCATCAACTGCTTCCAACCTGTGGCTGAATCAGTTTAGTGTAGTGCCTCCATCTCACTCTTTACTTACACCATTTTTCTCCTATCACTTACACATGTTCTGTTATCCGCTCCTTCCGTCTATTGCAGTCTTTTTTCCTACATACTTTACCTACAACGTTCTTTTTGGTATTTTATCCATTATCATCCTCATTAACCTGGTCTATCTCTCAAATACAACAGTTGGTAGAGCAGACCCAACCAAATTTTAGTTACATTTTTTTCTTATATTATATGTATGTATATTATTTTTCCAAAATTCAAATCCGAGGTTTGGATTCGATCCAAAATTAGTAGTTTAAGCTACTAACCTAAATCAGCCTTGTGTTTGGAGTTTGTCAGACTATTTAAAGGTATAGCATACCTTTTCCCAGCGTTTGTATCAAAACAACCTGCATTGAGAGACCTGCAGAAAAATATCAGAGCGCTCGTCTAGTTTGGTTTGCCACTGATAAGAAAGCAGGGTTTGAATCTCGGTCATGTGTGTTTAGTGTGGGCTTTCCTATATAGTTTCCCACTCTCCTTCAACATGAATGTGGGTATGTTTCCTCTAAATTATCCCTTCATCCCTTAACCATTAGTAAAGTTAAATATGAATAACATAAATGGGTAGTAAGACATAGTGAACAAAAAAAGATTTCTGAACTAGAAAACATTTTGCAATGTGAATAGATAGAAACCCATTGATAAATAGGCGGGCTAAAGTGTTGCTGATAGCTGATTCTATGGTAGTTTATAGGAGTGTACGAAGCTTAAAAACTTTCGAATTGGCTCAGAAACAAATGTCTACTTCGACTTCGCTTAAAAAAAAATTCCTAGCTTCGCCAATAAAAATAATGAGTGCTTAGATACTCCATTTATAATCAATTAATCTTCATTGTGAGCTGTTATGTACATTACAAATTAATATTAAAATGGAAATAAACTCAAGTAACTGAATAATTTGTTGTGATAATATCATATTAAAACAAAATACTACAAACAATTATGTAATAAAACAACTCCGTGTAATTTTAGTGCATTAAATAACCACAAATATATATTTTTTTTTAAATATCATAAAACAGCTATCAGACTTCGATTTGGGCTTCGAGAATATTTCATATATTTAATTCGATTTCGCTTCGAAACAAAAAAGTGGACTTAACTCTCTTCTAGTAGTTTATAAACGGTGCCAGTTAGAGGATCAGCCATGGCAAGTTTGATTTTTGTGATTTTATTTATAGCTCTCGAGATAATCTGGTGACATGGATTGTCACTCTTCAAAAGTGCTTCTACTAAACCAATCCTTTAAATATATTCCACACAACAGGTATGGGACATAATGACTAAAACACTAGAGAACAATTGTATAAACTTTAATAAACATTAACATAAAAATCATTTCATACATAAATCAAATATCAAAGTCACAGTAA
The DNA here is from genome assembly GCA_902141375.1 of Timema poppense. Taxonomy (NCBI): domain Eukaryota; kingdom Metazoa; phylum Arthropoda; class Insecta; order Phasmatodea; family Timematidae; genus Timema; species Timema poppense. Next base: position 130,349 of record CABFOV010001170.1, read on the forward strand.
TAGTATAAAAAAAACATGCACACAATTGAAAAAGTGACATGCACTAAAATACATACAAATGATGCTGACAATAGTTAAAATACAATGAAAGTAAAATTTATTGAATAAATAAGTAATGTTTCTACTTTAAAAAAAATCTTATTAATCGAGACTATTTAACAGAGACAATCTAATTAAAAACTAATAATTTAATTGTGATGAATGTGAGACTGTACAAAGTGATGTACAATTCGATTGAGATAGGAAGGACATTTTTAGACATTTATAAACGTTACTACTGGTAACAATTTTCATATATTTGTATGTAAAGTTTGGTAATATGAAGCATAACTTTTTATTTACAGTATAAATACCTACCAAAATAATACTAATAATATCGTAAAATGTTATCAACGCTGCCCCAAAAAGACTATGTTGATATTTTCTAAAACAGTACTACCAACGTACCCCTTCTGGCTAAACGTTTAAAAAAATACTGCTATCTGTAAAATATAAACAAATTGTAGCACATATTTAGTGGTAGATAGATTTAGCAGGATAGAATGGAGGAGGAGAAGATACCAAAGAAGATGCTGGATATTGAAGTGGGGGGCCAAGGGGAAGACAAGGGAGTACAGAGAAGTGTGGAGGAGAGGGGAGGGTGCTGGGTCACGGTGGAGGAGGAGAAGATACCAAAGAAGATGCTGG
>CABFOV010001171.1:0-44828 GCA_902141375.1 Timema poppense
CCCTACCATTACACATTAGCGTAAGTGCGTATAACCCGAACGGGTAGTAAGACGCGGTGCTAATAATAATAATACTTTTTCATATAACGAGAAAGTATTGTCATTATGAAAAAAAATCTATCTCGAAAATATGAGCCCAAACCTAAAAAAGTGGATTTTGCAATTCTGTACATCCGTCTCCATATCTGTCTGTCTGACCACGGATCCAAAATGACTAGAACTTAGAAGTATTTTGTCCAAACTTTATATTTAGATTTTATAGGGCTATCTATACCTATAGCTTTCAAATTAAGGGTAGTTTAATGATGATGTATTTTTATTTACAAATTTTTCAAAAATGGGTATAGTGCTTATGTTTATGTTTATCTGGAAATTGTGTGAGATCATACATAACACTGTATACTTGTTTTTGGGTTAGAAACTCGTTCTTAGATAGTTTACTGATTGATAATTTTCCAAACATTTGTATTATTTTAAAAAGGGTGCTAATGATTTGGTTCTAAATTGGTGTCTTAGGAGTATTTGACAGGACAAATAACACTGAATTGGTGTTTTGACAAACGATAGTAGTTTTTTCTTATAAACACACGTTTGAACATTGCGGTAGTACTAGAATACACACTAAATAAATAATCCAAACCATTATCTTTTACACTAGATATTAGGCAACACGTTTTTTTAAATAAAAACTAATTTCCCAGTTTTAATAATATGCCCATTAAAACCATTTCATAACGGCCCCGTTTATTTTTAAATCGCATCCACCTGTACGACCGATATCCATTTTTAATCACGCTAGTAGGGTATGTATGTCTGTATGAGGAGGGTGGAATTCAAAAGCATTTGCCTGGAGAGAGAGTAGGAAACCCTTGGGGAGGGGGGATACCTAAATACATCCGGCAGGGATTCATAGCCTAACCATCCCGTCACCTACAAACCAAACTAAATGAACCTGACATTTATACCACGTGACCATCTATGCTCCGCATAACCTTGAATAATATGTTTAGTTCTACTTTATACCGCGATCTGCCTACGAAAGGACATCTGATAGTTGGAATAAGTTACTAGATCTACTATCACGTATTCATACGTCAAGTCATGTTACCTGCAGCTGTCACTTTTGATAGATATTATCAATAACTAATAAATAACACTAATAATATAGTAACATGTAATCAATATTAACAGAAAAAAATATGTATTTCCTAAAAGGAGTTACAAATGTGTTGGTAAGAAAATCAAGGCATAGATTCACAGTTTAGTTTTTGTTCAAGCCAAGGTTCGACTCTGAAGGGTCCTCGTGTTTACAAACACAACTTAATATGATAACAGCGCTTATTAAATGATGCATATAAATAGTAGGTCGTTGATTGGTTGATTGCTTAGCATCCAGCAAGTTTTATTAATCATGATTGAGCAATTAGTCACATGCCGTGTTGTCAGACCAATCTTTCCGATAATTACGTCCGATTTCCCACAGCGGTCCCCGGTAGTGCCAGACTACAGACAGCACCGTTACAGCAGTAATTAAATAGGTGGGCGAGGGACCGGCAGCTGTATGTTTGATTATGGTACGAGAGAAAAGGGGGAGGGGCGAAGAGAATCTTTCAAACGTCACTATGAAAATAGACTGCTTTGGAAAACCGTGAGACAAGTAGGCTATCATCAGTAGCAATGAGCAAGCGGAAAAAGGTAGGTATTTTCTGGTATTCAACTAAGTAAAGTGACCACCTGGATAAGGGAATAGAGTCCCGGATCTTTAGCTTCGTGCGTCAATTCTTTACCACTGAGCCATCCTGGTCCATCTCGTACCCGTGGTCATCTTTTCTAACTTATCAGGACTGTGGTGAAAGTATCACCCGCTCTGCGCTATTCACATAGTCTTGTTTGCCGGCAAAGTGGAGGTCAGGGTTCTCACTCTACCTACACGCATTTCCTCTAAACTATGCGGTTATAATCATTATTACAATAGCTTATGCGGATATCCTGGACGGGTATTAAGACACGGCGAGAGTAAAGAAAGAAGGAACCATTAATACATATTTGTTTTGTTGGTAGGGGGAGATTGAACCATTAGTAAATATGGGTTTTGTTGGTAGGGGGAGATTGAACCGTTAGTAAATATGGGTTTTGTTGGTAGGGGGAGATTGAACCGTTAGGAAATATGGGTTTTGTTGGTAGGGGGAGATTGAACCGTTAGCAAATATGGGTTTTGTTGGTAGGGGGAGATTGAACCGTTAGGAAATATGGGTTTTGTTGGAAGGGGGAGATTGAACCGTTAGCAAATATGGGTTTTGTTGGTAGGGGTAGATTGAACCGTTAGCAAATATGGGTTTTGTTGGTAGGGGGAGATTGAACCGTTAGCAAATATGGGTTTTGTTGGTAGGGGGAGATTGAACCGTTAATAAATATGGGTTTTGTTGGTAGGGGGAGATTGAACCGTTAGGAAATATGGGTTTTGTTGGAAGGGGGAGATTGAACCGTTAATAAATATGGGTTTTGTTGGTAAGGGGAGATTGAACCGTTAGCAAATATGGGTTTTGTTGGTAAGGGGAGATTGAACCGCTAGCAAATATGGGTTTTGTTGGTAGGGGGGAGATTGAACCGTTAGGAAATATGGGTTTTGTTGGAAGGGGGAGATTGAACCGTTAGGAAATATGGGTTTTTTTGGAAGGGGGAGATTGAACCGTTAGGAAATATGGGTTTTTTTGGAAGGGGGAGATTGAACCGTTAATAAATTTTAACCCATATACATAAAGAGAGAGAGAGCTGGGTTAATTACATTCATATACCACACCTGAGTGAAACTTAAAGTTAATGATAGACAAACATAATCATTGTGAATTTAAAAAACTGGTACGCGTGTTATATTGAGATTATTATTACTCGTATGGGCTAGCTATATATGTACACTAGAGGAAATATACCCACATGTGCGTGGAAGGAGAAGGGGAAATCTTTCTGAAAGAATCATCTCAATAGGCACACACCTAGCTGCACCTGAAAACCAAACCAGACGTGGTAAAGGCCCACACCTAGCTGCACCTGAAAACCAAACCAGACGTGGTAAACGCCTTGGCCCACGTGATCATCGATGCGGGTGTATAAAAGTGTTTGAATAAGCGTAATTAATTATTCAGTCAGTCATTTCTTTTATTCAATGATTAGATTTTTAAGGACCACTGATTCATAACACCCGAACGGACTATATACATTTACTTAGGCCCTACACTTATGGGATAGCAGCTATAAAGGTAAAATCGAGAGAAAAAATATTCGAATTTTCGTGGAGGGAGAGAGGGAAACCATTCAGGGGGGGGAAACATGAGTGCAAACGGTTGGTATCCAATCCACGACCTCCCCGTAACAAATCAATTCAGACTAGATGATCCTACCTGCTTCGGTGCCAACATGGTATAAGGCGTCACTCTCATATTAAACTAGACTGTGGGTGACAGGGAGCACGGGGTTCAAATCCAGGTCGGGTGTACTGAGAGTGATTTTTCCAAAAAGGTTGTATACTATACCTCCACGCAAATGCTGGAACACTTCTCTAATTTCAACCTCCCTCGTCTCTAACGCATTAGCTTAGTAGTACATATGAAAATAGTAAGACCCGGTGGTAAAAAAAAAAGATGATCCTGACATTTAAGTTTGCGTGACCACCGATGAAGGTCATATAATTTAAAGTTTTCCGCTAAATGCCCCCAAATTCCCAAATTTTCAGGTTTTGTGTGTGTGTGAAATCCAATCTGTTTCCTTTGTTTCTAAGAGACAAAAAGTTTCTGGTTTCTCTGGCGCATGGCAACACTGTCGAGGAACGTGAATTACACAATGTTGCCACACCTGGCGAACTCTCGCGTGCCCGCTTTGCACAGTTCTCTTTTTTCTTCTTCAAATAATACAGTCCCTTCCCTTTTCTCTCCATCATACACTTTTTATTGGCAGGGCGGGTGAATGTTTTCTTCCCACACCAGGCCCACCAACATGAAAAGTGCAACTGATAACAAAAAGTGTTCGCATGAGCGAGGAAGTGTTTGCCTCCATTTTTTTATAAGGTGTGTTCTTTGTTAGCTAAACAAAGGACCTGGAAAAACCAAATATTCGAAGTACCATTAAACGTTTTAACTAACCATGAACAAAGTAGGAGCGCTGCATATACTTTATTAACACGATAGAGGCTTTGTTTTCTTTAAGTTCGAGACTTGATGAGGCCACTTCAAATTATTATTACTGTTCACCACTTGAGAATGTGGGGGTGCCAGGCCTCCACCGTGGTTCGGATTCCACATTAAACTGTAGGTCCTCCATTTAATATCACAATAACCTTACCATTACACATTAGCCTAATTGCGTATAACCCGAACGGGTAGTAAGACGCGGTGCTAATAATAATATTGTGCACCACATATTGCGATAAGTTCGGGTTAGCCACATATGTATACTAATAGCATCGCGTCTTTCTACCTGTTCATGTCATAAGCCTACGTACTTGCACTAATTATGCTAATGAGTTATGGATGAGAGAGGTTGCATTTAGAGGAAATGTACCTCCATTTACATGAAAGACGAGTGAAAAACATTGTTTGAAAAACCACCTTCTTTAGACTCGACCGGGATTCGATCTCCCTGTCATCGGCAGTCTAGCCTAACACGAGAGTGACGCCTTGGATTAGACCATGCAGCCACCGAAACAGGTATGAGGAAGTAGAACATAGACAAAATGTAACTGAATTTTCGGGGAGAAAGAGTGCGAAACTATTTAGGAAAAACCACCTTTGGTCCGTACGACCGAGATTCAATACGAATGTTAAGGGTCAAATTATTGTTGGTTTACTAAACAGAAAACATTATGTGTGAGGAAATAAAATATATAGATAGGCCTACCTACTAATCTTGGGGCATTTAACAGGCTATTTCTGATCCAACAACATACGACTTACAAACTAGCTAAATTCTATAAAATAAAATTTCCCCAGACGATTACCATAAAAGAGGAAGCCCCAATTTCACCAATGACGAGAATCGAACCCGATACTCGTATCTCAGCGCTATCGGCCGACCTATGGTATAGAAATAAAACATAAATGTATCCCTCAATGTATATAAATATATTAAATAAACGGAAATTTCTGAGGGGCGCCTTCTACAATCAACTCAACTGTTTAGAAACACTTCCCCAGCTTTATCGTCGTATTAGGCTGGGTTGCCGAAGACGGGGGACATCAGGGTTCGGATCCCGGTCAGGTGTACTGATGATGGTTATCAGGAACGGTCCCACACACTCCCTACATGCAAAATGCCAGTGCATTTCCTATCACCTCTACATTCCTCGCGTCTACCCCAAGAGTGTAAATATGCGGATATCCCGGGCGAGTGCTAGGACGCGTTGAATACAGGAAAAAGTCCAGGTTAGTCCGGCAGCCGACCGAGGCCCATAGCCAAAGAGGGAGGTCCTAAGTTTGTTTAGTGTTGATATTGAAAGTGGTATGTGAAGGTTCAGGAAATGGCAGGTATCACAAACGTGCCCTTGGGCAACTCTCAGAATTCGAAATGGCGGCTCCCCCTGCACATAGAATTTGTTTTTATTTACCCTTGATCTTTTTTTTTAAATTTAAAAAAACAAAACTTTCTTACCATTGGTTCAACTTTAACATGTATTAAAGATACATTTATGATCCTTTATAACCAAAACGTGGTCGCACCGCCATCTTTAATAACTTTGAATGTGAACGATTATTACAAACAAGTTTTAAAATGGTTTTTTTTTAAATTTCATTCCATGATTGACATAATTTTAAAACTATGGTTAATTATTTTCTTAAAAAGGAGAAAGAAAATGTAATATTAATTATCCATAATGATATTTGTGTTTGAGGCGCAGACCAGTTTTTAATTATCTAGTCATCATCCTCATTATCGGACAACACGACAATGTATTTGTTGCAACATGTACCACAATTGCAATTGCAAAAAATAGTTCAGGGTAATTTAGTATTTAAACAACCACACTTTTTGGTTAGCAAGTTGTTATACTGTCACATAGGCAAGTCCTTAATTTCGAAAAGAAAAAAAAATCAGTGCAAGGGTAACTTTATTTGGCACTGATTGGAAGCAAACTTTGTGAAGGTTTATCTTTGTAGTAAATGAAGTATAGGAGGTCAAGCTGCATATTATGATCCTTAACGTTGTTCAATATTATGGTCCTATAAAACCAGCTATGCCTCAAAACTTCACGTCAAATCCCCAACATCCCCTAAAATACTTTGTAATCGTGTACTCTCTTCTAACCAAGCAAGGGAAATGATTGATGCCCAGAGTATCATAGGTACATCACCAGAACATGGTGTGAAGATCGCACTAAGATTAAACCTAGCACTATGGAGAAATACTAACCTCTTAATGGTATGGTGCCCTCTTAACATGATAATACAATGTCTGCATTATCGGTCGACAAAACTTGCAAAACAAAATTACAGAATATTTACTTGCGATCCGCAGCTTTAAAGAGTTACTCTTGAGTTTTCATGGAAATACTCTGAAAAATGTGCCAATATCATTCTGAGACTTGGAGGTATACATTTACTGATGAGCTTTGTGGGCTACGGGGGCTCAATTATGGCTGAAAGTAGGTTGATCCAAGTGACACGTAGCGTCTGCTGGAGTGCCGAAAATACTCAGTGGTAAAAAAAGATTCCCGCAGACCACTCGAGCTTTGTGTATGAGTGTAGAAAAAGCCCTATGCTTTATTTTGAGACCCGTAGACCCTCAACATGCAATGCGTCTTGCTTCTAAGAGCAAAACCACCCAGATATTGGTTGACTGTTTCACAAAACCAGTCATGTTGATTATGCAGAGGGGGAAGGAAATTGACCTTTAGACTGTATGTTGAAACCATTAATCACATTATCTATGGCCTGTATAAATTAATAACTAAGATCAAATTATTTTACCTATGCTAAAACCTTTTGTCTGATAAAATGAAATCAGAAAAAAAAGTAGCAAAAATAAAATGTTTTCTAAGAATAATTTTTCCCACCGCGTCTTAGTATCCATTCGGGTTGTACGCATCCAATAACTATATTCCATTCACCGTAGGAATTGACTTCTGAAAGGCCTTTTTCCCTACCATAAATCTACTATATAGTAGGATATTGGTAAGAAAAAAGACCTTTCAGAGAGTAATTCCTAGCATGAATGGAATATACGCTACTCTAATAAAGATTAGGAAGGTAACATTTCAGAAGAAATGTACCTAGACAAGCGTCGAGGTAGAGTGGTAAACCATTTTGGGAGGAAAACACACTTATTGCATCCAATCGGGATTCGAACCACGATCTCCCCAACGCCGGCAATTCAGTCAAGCACGAGAGCGACATGTTTGACCATGCGACCAGCGATACGGGTATCTAAGTAATCGATAGTATGTGTTGAGCTAATAGTAGGTATTTAGCTTCGTTACATTCACCCGCGGAGTGTGTTAGTATGATTTATTTAGTGCAGTGATCCCCATCCAGAGTTCAATCAGCCAGGTAGGTGTTTCGCCGGGATTTTTGGATCTATTTTAAGGGTGCCTCCAAACTAAAAAGGTTTAAAACCACTGGTTTAGTGCTACACATCTTATTTCGTTCTTACAAACCATCCAGAGTATAGGTCTACGTACGTACGTCATAATGAATGGGGTAGGCTTATGTATTAGGAAAGTAGACTCTTGAATAAATATACCAGCATTTTCCTGGTGGTATAGTGGTAAGCCAGTAAACTTGAAATTAATTCAAACCAAAACCTAACCAGCAAACCATGCTATATGAACTTGACATCTGCATGTCCACCAGTGAGGGGGCAACAGGTATTAAAGCCCACCCTGGCCATTCACAACTTACAACAATTAATCTACAAACCTAGACGAGGAGAGTGAAGATTAAGAAACGCAGCATAATTCGTCGAGCATGGAGAAATAATTACGTAAAAAATAACCATTAGTCCATCTGCCCGAGATTCGATCTTGGTATCCGGGTTCCCAATTTCTTTCAATTTTTTGAAAGCAAACGTTTGGCTACTTTCTGTTGGTTTGTTTTTCCCCGTACAGTCCATTTTTGCCGTCTACAAACTTTTGAGCTGAACAATATTGTTTCTTGTTTTGTCGATATTCGCACATATAGCGGTGTTGCTCGGAAAGGCGATGCGTATGTTTCCCCCATAAAGTAGAAAGGAATGGAGGACTAAAATCCTCACAGGATGCGCTGCATCTTCTCAGAAGATATTTCATAATGGAGCAGGTGCATGTTTGTGTGGTTCGCGACCTGAGAAACACATTAATCATTCGTGAATAGCTAACGAGTCGGATGTGTGATCGCTTCACGGCCGATAGTGTGTTCTCGTGTCGCGTTATGAAGGTGCGAATAAAGGGGATCATTTCATATAACGAGTTATATGGGCACACATTACTTTAAGGGCCGTGAATAGTTTCATGTGTGTGTTGATACAATTAAAAAAACATTTTTTAATAATATTATATATGTGTTCAATATAAATAAAAATTATTGTTGAAATATGCCCTCGTTCTGAAATTATACATAAGCTTTGTGCGCAGAAAGAATAAAATCACACATAGTAGGAAAATAATTACAATTGCGGAGATTTGAAGTAATATTTTTATGTTAGTAAAATATTGAGTCTAATTTGTTATTAAATTATACTAATATATGTGTCCATGTACTGAACATAAATATCACAGTTAGAAATTGTTTTTGTCCAGCCTTGATATACATCGTGTCCGGTACTTCATTGTCAGATGCAGTTTAAGATCGAACATTTGCATGGTTTATATCTTATAAAACTTAGTAATTGGGTATATATTCCACTGACAGATATAATGTCTAAATTGGTAGTTAAATACGATGTTATGTAAGCTATAGAATAGAGAAATGTTCCCGTATTGTAATTGAATGGGTGTAGCCTTCCCAAAGAAGAACTAAGGACTATCTTCTTGTTTAACCCCTCCCGGGAATAGATTACAAGTATATATAGAGTACCATAGCATCGTGCTAAATGAATAGGCTACCTCGCATAGCAAAATATAGTGCACTCATCTGATAGTAAAGCTTAGACATGTTATGTATATTACAGTTAATTTCATATGCATACATTTTTAATACATTTTAGGGAATTTTACACCGAATGCCCCATTTTATGTTAAAATTTGATATTGTATTTTCTCAATTACCAGAAATATATATATATATATTAAATTATAAATTGTAATAGAAGTTCGATGTACCGTTTTTGAATTTATAATACTATATTTTTATATCCAACCATATTTAAATATTAGTCTATGACACGAGCTGATGTTAGGGGAGCGTGGCTACCATAGTCGAGTCTATGACACGAGCTGATATTAGAGGAGCGTGGTTACCATAGTCCAGTCTATGACACGAGCTGATATTAGAGGAGCGTGGCTACCATAGTCCAGTCTATGACACGAGCTGATATTAGAGGAGCGTGGCAACTGCAGGGGGAAAATTAATCAAAATATTTTTAAATAGCCGAATCTGCACTGGCGGGAACATTTAAAAAAAAAATATTTTACGACTGTTCATATGGCGACTGCCGGGGGGTTATTCTATTGAGACAGAGTGACCTGTTCTACTATTGAATGGGGAAAAAAACGGAGTATGTTTTAACATCAGAAGAAATAGAAAGACCAGGCAAAAAATATATAAAAAAAGTTTCCCATGAATTGGACAAGAGATCGTGAAAGGGGTGGTGATATATACGAACCGTTGACAAAATTCTGTTGGCAATCAGAAACGGAAGGAAAAGGAAGACTGTTGGGAAGGGGTATTTTGATTGAGGGCGGGTAGTGGAGAACGAAAAGAGGAATTGAACACGAAGCAAGTTATGGAATACAAAGTTGTCTGACTCCAAATAGGCATATGTTATACCCACTAAGAATAAGATATGAACCGAATGAAAAAGTTCGAGTTCTTATTTTAAGATAGAAAAAAAAAACTTAGGAAGAACTTGGCTTGAAATGAAGGGTAACTTATGAAATAAAAAAGGGGAAAAGAGATTTATCATCCAATTCGACTATCGGTTCTTAGATTGTTTTTGACTCATACAACTTTATTTATTATTAAACCAGGTAAAATAATGTTTATGTTAATATTGTTGAATAGTGATTGTAACCTTAAAACAAAATAGGTCATTAAAATAGCGGAAGTCAATCAAAAACCTTCTAAAATAATAAAGGGGGTTGATGTACTCTCACTTTGTACGACTATTAGATTTTGATTTGTTAGTAACACTAGATACTATTTTACAGTGACCACTCAGGGCTGCTCCTATTTTTTAAATACAAACTACCCTGTGATGTCAAGTTTTTCAGGAAGTAGTAATTCTCATTTTTCCACACACGATAGCGTTTAGAGTGTAGTAAACAGAAATTAAATTTCATTTATCATAAAAATGATGAGTGTGAAGGCGTTCCATTGGTGTTTAAAACAATAAGATGTATCTTTACATAAATATATGCCAATGTTACGCATACAAATATTTCAAGGAGAGAATAAGTGGAACTACACAATATTCCCATTGAGTTTGCCGATACCCTAAGCACGGATCTAAATTCTTCCATTCGCGCTACTTGCTTTGTCCATCGTAATATGCGAGAATTGATTATCCTAAAAATGTCTTGTGATTAATACATACTATGTAACTCCTCATTATGTAACCTCCTCCACTTCTGAGTAAATTTCTATTGTTGGACCAACTTACTTCCTAAACACCCTAAAATTTGGTTTCGTCATGTGCGGTAAGAGACAACCATAGAGAACAACTGGTACAATTATTGTTAAGTATATTCTGAGTTTTACATTCCTTGAAAGCAGATGAGATGACAACAACTCACTGACCGAGTAATAGGATGCATTTCCCGAATATATTATTCTCCTAATTTCCACTGTAATATCATTATTGCTAGTTAAAATTGTTACTAAATATTTAAAATCATTAACCCCGTCAAATGATATGTTGTTCGGAGTAATCTTTAAACAGTTATATCTTTAGGAAATAAAAGATGGAAGTTCAGAAAGTTAAAAACAACAAGTTTAAATGAATATCTAGTTACTGGTAACATTAATTATTATTTTTAGATGATATACTCTGGCAAAAACTAAGATTTTTTTTTTTGACCCAGCCAGGATTAGAACAAACAAAGTTAGTCAAAAAGTGGTTAGCAACATCCTAAACAATCCTGGCCACTCCAACTCCCTGGTTGTATCCATCGTGGTTCAGGAATATAGAGATGTGCGCAAGTGAGAGTTGAACTCCATTGTACAGTGTGCGTGTAGATTAATAAATAATATGCTTTTCGCGTCTGATAGCTTTATAAAGAGGTAATATACATTCTGCCCTAACATATGAGGAACGATTATTGGATAGCTCAGTGCTTAGAGCAATGAAGTACTAAGCCAAATGTCCCGGGTTCAATTCCCGTGTCCAGGTGTCATTATTCAATTTAAAGATTACATTCTGTACGTTAACGGGAACGATTATAATGCGAGAGATGGCGTATTTGAAACTGAAGAAAAGGTAGTTTATATAAAAATATTTTTTTAAATGGTGTTAAAACAGCAAGTGACAAGAAGAAATTGTAGCCTACCCCCTTGACCCTATTTCAAGTTGCAGTGGGTTTTTTGGCGGGTGAGGGATGATTGAAGGTGCAAATAAAAATGATAGGATGGGCGGGCTTAGCTAAATGTTAGAGTGGAGGAGAACTTCTGACTCGAACAGTCGCGTCCTCTCAAGACAGATAGAGAAAACTTTAACTAAGGTAATTTGGCTCCCTCGCTCTATAAGTTGAGCAGTTTGTTTCCCTTTGTTGAAAGGTTGAATGGGTTCCGTGAGGAGTTTACAGTTGATCGTTCAACACAGTTGATGATGGTACCAAACTTTCGGAAAAATGATGGCCTAGCTACGTGGTTTGTTCTCAGGTTTCTGCTGGGGGAATGTCGGCGCGATGTTGTGTGCGAGTTATCGATGGGCCCTTCGCCTCCCTGAAAGGTGGCGAGCTTACCTTGGATAGTTCTACTATGATGCGGCTTATAAGATAGGTGTGACCTGGCGGTCTAGGGGTAAGGTGTCAGACTTCTGTGCTGGCGGCCGGGGTTCAATCCTCGGTCCCGGCAAAGATTTATAATAATAATAATAATAATAATAATATAAGATAGGCTCATAGTGTTGTCTTCGACACTGCTACCTCTCAGGGTAAAAGGAGTGAGTGTACTATATATAGGCTTTAATCACCACGTATCCCTACCAATTAGGGTTATACTCATATGTACTCATTACACTAGTATGTTGGGGATTGAGTAAGGTTGAATTAAGAGGAAGTGCACCTTTATTTGTGTGGAAGGAGAGTGGGAAACAATTTAGGGGAAAACACCCTAAGTACACCCAACTGAGATCCTAACCCTGATCTCCCTAGCAGTCTATTGTGATCAATTGGTCCAGTGTTTCTCAAACTGTGGTACGTGACAGTGTACTTAGTGGGCCGCACATGGGACCACAAAAAAAGTGGTATGACACACTCATAATATTGTTTTCTCAATAGTATATTATGACTAGAGACTAAGTTTATAAAAATATTAGTAATCTAACTTCAAATAATATTTATTTTACTCTAATTCCAAAACTTCCCAGAAATCCATTTTAAGCAAAATCTTCATCGAAAATTACCCAACATTAAATTATTCTTTATTTTTCGACTTCAATCAAAATACTACCCCAAGCACAAACAGAAATTGTATTTGGTTATAAGGATTATAAAAAGTAAACTTCATCATAATCTGGAGGTCGAAATTTTTCACAGTTCCTATTTTTTCTCTCTATTAGAAAGTAGTGAAATAAACCAAAAGGTTAATATTGAGAGTCTTAACGCCGCTAAGTCAACTTGACTCTGTTCCACAAGTACAGTCCAATTTTCATAGAAATGTCCGACATTCAAACATGTTTTACTACAGTATTAGTGTTATTTTATTAGTAATATATATGAAAAGTGTCAGATCGTATGACTTGACTTGACAGTAAATTTAGTGTCGTTTCTAACTGCGAGGCTCTTCCTATGAAAATTGGACTGTAACATATGTATATGAAACAAAGTTGTATAAATCTCATGTATTTACTACTGGATAAACACTTTCATTGGAAAAGTCCTTCCTCCACAAGTGACGGGTGGGAGTATATTATGGTCAGTGGTCAGTGGTCAGAGTGTGCATCGAACGCTTATCAAGCGACCCAATATTTGTAAAAGTTTACAATAGATTGATTTAGACCATTTTACCAACGAGAATGGGTTACTGCATAATTAGATGGTTGCTAAGTTATAGTAGATACAATTTGTTGTTTCATAAAATACAAAATGTTAGCAATTATTAAAACTAAAAGCATTTTTAATTATTTAAATAGTGAATGCAATCATACGATTAATATTTAAAGCTAATGAGTGTCAGATATTTGTTTTAAAAGTTATGTACACATTTTTTATAGTGAACTGCTATCTTGAATGATTACACTATTGCATAACTTATACGATAGTGTAATAGTGTAATCCGTAGAGGAAGTGTATATATCTCGGTGACCTGGTGGTCTAGGGGTAAAGTGTCAGACTTCTGTGCTGGCGGCCGGGGTTCAATCCTCTGTCCCGGCACAGATTTATCTGATTACCAAACCCTTCCTTCACAAGGCCTCCACCGTGGTTCGGATTCCACGTTAAACTGTAGGTCTTCCATTTCATCTCACAATCACCCTACCATTACAAATTAGTGTAAGTGCGTATAGTCCGAACGGGTAGCAAGACGCGCTGTTAATAATAATAATAATGTATATATATCAACGTGATAAATAAAAAGTAAAGTGGGTCAAATACCCAACATGATCATTTATTTAGTGATTTAGTAATTACTATTGAAATTTTGGATAACAAAAGTCGTGATCTATAAGATAATAATGGTTAATAATTCACAGTAGGCTTTCTCAGTGAGTAAGGGAACTATTAGGAAACACTGGTACACAGTAAATGAGAACCTCCAACTTTGTCTGGGTCCGACATCTATATATAATTATAATAAATCTCGTCAACATATTAAACATTTCCCTCACCCCATACGTGTCTGAAATTGTGTTTATCATAGTTAAGATGATTCAGCGGAAAAGTAAAGTAGATTTACCAGACTTGATGCGAGCGAAGTAGTGAGAGTGTATTTAAACCGGCACCATGGAAACCTAGCGGAGGGGTAAAAATCAGAGCCTCATGTATCTAAATCGGGAACTTAATGGCATAATGCACTGCTCGTCTAACCCAGTTATCCCGCACTTGGTAAACACTGAGAGGATGGAGAGTGACTCAATAAACCGGGTGATTTATTAGCGGGTGCGCGCGCGACGTGACCTATTTCATGCATTGAGCAGTGATGACGACCGGGTTCTATTTGTGGCTCGAGCCGGGCTCGGTTTACACATTCCCTTTCATGAAGTGTCGAGATTACAAGTGAGGACTGGGGGATGAAACACACATTGGTCCATAGAGCGATGGATACACGGCCTGTTATTTTCACTACAGAGTGCTCATGAGCATTTTATTGAGATTGAACAAGACGTAGATAGCATAACCTGTACAATGTTCATATCTAGAAAATACAAACTTTTTTTAATAAACTTTAAGTTTAATAGTTTACTAATTTATTTCATATTATATCAAAAGTGAAAGCTGTAGATTACACGACTGGACGTATGGATATATGAAAGTATCTAGTTGTTTTTTATAGCTGTCCAATAAGGCCCTTCCTATTACAATTGGATTGTGGTGACAAAGAAAGTTGTTATTCGAGTAGTTGTGGGGGTAAATGTGTTAACATATTCATAAATATTTAACTTTACAATGGATGGAATAGTAAAGTGCCGAAAGGAGGGTAAATATTGGGATTTCAATAGTTGATGGATTAATCACCCTTAAGGTGGGATTTAAGGGGACGCGAGAAAAGACCAATGTTTTTTCACTTTTTATGGCAACAATTTTTTTGCCAAAATAAACAAAATATTGCTCCAATACAAACATAGAGTTGATATTTCTTCACGTGTTGATATCAACAGTTCCTGAATATCTGTCAAAAGCATTGTGGCCTTAGCTAACACACTATTTAAATGAAGAGAAAAAGTTGTGATTAGGTTCCAGAACAACCTTGACGGATATTCAAGAACTGTTGAGGTCACCATGTGAAGAAATTTAAATTCTCTGTTTGAAATTGGAGTATTTTTATCTTATTTTGCTCAAAAAATGTTTTGCCATAAGAACTGCAAAATACTGGCTTTTTCTCGCATCCCCTTCCATTCTAACAAGCGCGGATTCTAGCGGACGAACTTCATTGTGTAAAAAAATTAGTTTAGAAGGATTTTTAAAATCGACAAAACACTTTTTTATAATAAAATATTGTTTATAAAACGTGTCGTACCTAAGACTTAGGGGCTCCTTTATTGTGAGGGATAGTCCAAGGGTGTGTTTTACTGATTATATTAATTTTATAGCCACGGCGTATAATGTAACTGTGGATATCTTTCGTACCGATTGGACGTGTCAGATCTCCAGGCTGTGCTGCAACATCTCCTTGGAGGGGGGGTTTATTGTTCAGAATAACTAGGACATTTGAAGAGTTACTAAGCCATCAAAATATCAATCAGAAGAAATGATTATTTTAATATAGCACACATTGTACATGTAGCTTATCTTAGCAGATACAATAACTCGTTTCTTATCTTATGTAACTTTTACTCTCCCGGCACAGATTTATCTGATTACCAAACCCTTCCTTCACCTCTGGCAAGACATCTTGTGAATGTGAGGAATGCCAGGCCTCCACCGTGGTTCGGATCCCACGTTAAACTGTAGGTCCTCCATTTCGTCTCACAATCACCCTACCATTACACGTTAGCGCAAGTGCGTATAACCCGAACGGGTAGTAAGACGTGGTGCTAATAATAATAATAATAATAATAATTTTTACTCATAAGCGCGACCGAAATACTGTCACTGAGATACATCCTAGCATATCAGCGTTACAACATAGTTTCCCGATATGGCATTTTGATACGAGTCGATTAGTAGTATAATCGACCATACACTCGCGGACTCCCTTCGCGAGGGCCCGTTATTCGATCTCATTATCGTGTCGAGTGGTTAATTGTGGTTGTGGAGGATTGTGAGGACATGTCTACACGGTATGGAGTTTTAGTGACGTGTGATATAGGTGACGTGTTTACCAAAACTTAAAGACGCATTTTCAAGAATATACTGCGTGGTAATCCTGTCCTTTCCTAGTTCCTCGAAACCAATGGGACACATTGATGGAGAGAAAGAGAGAGAGAGAGAGAGCTATATTGCAATCTTTAGCTGCGTTTCAAGGAGTGAATAAGCTCATAAAATATTAATTATATCTTTAAAATATAGGTTATGAAATAAATTATAATGGACGGTAAAAAAAAGTTCAATTTCAAACGATGTTAAAACATTTCACCCGAGTCTTTAATATAATATATAACAATAATTCAAACATGTGCTTTGAAAACTCGTTTCGTTACAATTTTCTTAAATTTACCCGAAATGTTAGCTTTTTACAAATTACTTTAATAGGGACTATTTCAAACTGTTATTTGTTGGTAATCTCCCTCTGTTTGGTAAAATATAATCAATTACTTCAATAAATATTGAAAACTGAAAGCTCAAACCGAGACGACCTCTCAACACTGTCCTTGGAGGTATATAAATATTGGAATTAAATCAGGCTCCCTCAACTTAACAGTAGATCTCCTTGTTGGTGAACCACTTCTTGGACTGGGACTTCATCTGCCTGTTGAGGTGCGTGTTCCCTTGAGCGTTTTACTCCAAACGAACAGAACGGACCCAACGCTCACCTTTATGTAAAATATTATTTGACGACATTAATATGTGGATTATTATGCACAGACTGTTACTAAACAATATATTATATAAGTTGGACACATATTCAGCCATATTTAATTAATAAGTACAAACAAGAAATCACTAAGTAGCAATGTCATCCCTTTTTTTAAGAAAGAAGACGTATTAAAAAAAATATGGTTAAAAGAAAATGAAGAAAGACACATAAAATGTATATCGTTTACACACCGTGTAATGCGCTGTGTCAGATTTACACTAAGTTTGTAAATTTCTAATGACTTCATATCTGACGACATGACAGAAAGCTTTTAGAGGCATTTTCTTTCCCTACCTAAACACCCCGACTTTAAATTGATTAAGACTTTCAACTTGCCGCTAAAAGTTCCTTCATCGGCCCTTTTCTCTGTGACATAAGTTGTCGTTTTCTGTTAGCAGACATAGCAGACCTTCATCCTCACAGTGCAACACTGCCAGTTAGCCCGAGTAGGCATACAACTCTCAGTAATTAAAACAATAAAAAGAATAGAGATAACTTAAAAAGTTTGGAAATGACAAAACTGTCATGTCAGTTCATTTACCATAAGATTACAAAAAATGTTTTACTATAGCCTGGCAATATTTTAAAATAAAAGAGGAAGGAAAAAGTAAATGCTAAAGTAAAAATTAAATAACTGTTTGAGAATTTTATTTAAAAGTTAAAGTTAAAAATGGCATCTTTTATTATACACAAAAACATACCTTGTAAAATGCTATGAACATTTTAAAATCAACGAAAGTGTAAAATTTGTTACCTCATTAATTACTACATAAATGTGTGAATATTTAATATTCATTGTTTGTTTTGTGGGGTAAAACTAATTATTAGCATAGTTTTAAGCTGTGAAAGAGAGGGAGAGCTAAATATATAAAATACCTCGATTAAAAAAGTTGAATGTACTACGAAACACATTTTAAGGTATTTACACAAACCTCTCAGGCCTATTTTTCATGCTACAATCGACGTGGGACCGACGGACGTATTACAGTCGGTCCACGTATACCTGTTATACCTGCCTTTAAAAGGGTATCGTTAATCCCACATTTCAGTTGAGCCATGAGTCCTCCTCGGGAATTGTAAACAAGGCGTACTGGTGTACCAACTTGGCCACAGCTATTGTGGCGCTCCGTTAAGGATGGTTGTAAAGGTTTTATCAAACTGAGCGAAAAACACCAAGTGATGGATAGTAAGACACAACAAAATGCTAAGCTAACCTAAACAAGCCTAACCTAATATAAGGAAAAAAGATTGGTAGAGCCGTGTACCCTCTACGTCACACCTTGTGACTATTTGAAATGTGTGCATGTAGATGGCACTTCACGCCCGCTGAGGCGGGGCCTACGCTAGCTATCGGGCCTGCATGCTTTTCCCCCACCACCAGTGTGACGTCAGGCCGAGCGGCGGTCCTGTACGATCTGTCACAACGTTAGTTCCCCCTACACTGGCTACTGTACAGGTTGATTTATTGTTTAATTGGTTATGTGAGTTGTTTAAGAGGTGACTATAGTGTTGTGTTGTTTAACTAGTTCATTTGTATAGTGAGTGTTGTATGAGTGTAAGCTGCTGTAAGTACATTATTCAACATTAGTTTCAATGCCTTTAAAATGCTGTGTGCCTGGATGTAAATCCAACTATGAATCCACTAATATAAAATCCGTATTCAAATTTCCCAGTGATGAAACACTCAGACAAAAATGGATTCGATCCATTCACAGAGACAATTTTATCCCTTCCGCGTACTCAGTCGTATGTGTAGATCATTTTACGGAATCAGATATTATTAGAGAAGACTCCGTAAAAAGGCCCGATGGCACCATTTTAACTTGTAGAAGAGACAAACCTAGATTAAAAATTGGTTCATACCCAACAATTTTAAACAATTTACCCTCATATTTGTCTAAGACCTTGCCAAAAAAAAGAAAGACGCCTGAAGAAAGACAACAAGAAATTAAAATTCTTAAAAAACAGAAAGAAATTGAAATAGCTGGGAAAGATAATATCCTAAACTTTGCTGATTTTAGATTAAATGTTTCAGAACACTATAACAAGGAACAAGGGTATTTAATCTTAAATGAAGAAAATAAAATAATATTTTACAAACTAAACCTTCCTATAGAAGGATCACCATCTATTGTAATTTCTGTATGTATAAATAATGTTATGGAAACTAAAGTGTATTACAAGAATGTAGAGGTAACTGAACATGTATTTAGACTAGTAGGCTCAGTTAATGATACCACGTGTAGATTGTGGTCTAAGTTAATATTAATACTGGAGGCTTCAAATAAGTTGATTTCTCAAGAGAAATATAATGTAAAAGAAATGTTTAAATCTCACATAATGTTGTCTCAAGAAATATTACATAAATGCCAGTGTTTGGAAAATATTAGCGACAGGGATAAATCAAAACTGGAATTCATTGAGGAACAGCTAGGCCTAATTGTAGCTGAATCACCTCGGTATTCAACAAGAATGTTGATATGGGCATGTACATTTTGTTTTACATGTCCTGCAGGTTACATAGCTTTACGAAACAGTGAAATACTAACTCTGCCTCACCACAGATATTTAGATAGTTTCAAAATGAAGTTGGGTCCTGGAACATCAGGAATAAGTAAACAACAAGGTTCTTACCTCAAGAAAAAGAAAGATCTATTAGAAAGCAGTGAACTATTTGTAAATATTTTAGTTGATGAGGTCTATGTACGACCCGATGTTACTTACAAAGGCGGGAAAATTGAAGGCATGGTGATAAAAGGAGGAGGCCCTCAGGTTGCCGAAACTGTTCAAACTTTTATGATTTCCTCCATAACATCCAATTACAAAGACGTTGTTGGCCTATTCCCCCAAATTCATATGAATGGCGAAGATCTTCACAAACTGATGCTTAGTGTCTTGGAGCTTCTAACTTCAATAAGGTTTCGAGTAGTTAGCATTATATCGGACAACAATAGGGTGAACAGAAAAATGTTTGACTTGTTGTGTGGGGGGGAAATGCAACTTTTTTTCACAAACCCTTACAACGAAGCAGACAAGGTATTTTTGTTATTTGACACAGTGCATATATTTAAATGCATTCGAAACAATTGGCTGAACCAACAAGATACAAACCAAACCTTAATATTTCCTGAACCCGAGGTCCTACTAAAGCAAATATCAACGTCCGAATCGGAATTATCTAAAATAAATTTCCCGCAAAACAGAATGTGTGCCAGCCTAAGTCATCTTAAAACCCTGCATAGGACAGAACAAGAACAGCCAGTGAAATTGGCTCCAAGTTTATCAAGAAAAGTTTTGTACCCTAGTAACATAGAAAGGCAAAACGTAACTTTATGTCACAGGCTTTTTGATGAAAAAAACATTGCCGCCCTGAAAATCATTGGAGGGGACATAACAGGTACTTGTGAATTCATTTTAGTCATATTAACTTGGTGGAACCTTGTTAATACTAAAAGTAAATTTTCCGGGATTGCTTTAAGAGATGAACTAAGAAAGCCTGTCACATCGACCATTGACAAAAGAATTACATTTCTTATAAGTCTAGTAGATTGGTTAAAACAATGGTCTTCATTTGATTTTTTCGGAGAAAAGAAGATACGAGGTAGTCTTTTTGGGAAACTGAGCGCAGAAACTGAATTATCTTTCACACACACAACCCTAGCAATGATAGAGATGTGTAAGTATCTCCTAGACACAGATATACTAAATTATGTTTTATTGGGAAAATTTCAGAATGATAACATAGAGTCCAGGTTTGGTCAATACCGCCAGATGAGTGGAGGGAATTACCACATAAGTGTGACGGAAATTCTGGAATCAGAAAGAAAAATAAAAGCCATATCTCTGTTAAAAATACAATCATACAAAGCGGGAGAGTTCTCCATCAAAGATTTAAGTTTAGAAGAAGATGAAGAAAGAGACGACAAGGAACTAACTGAAAGTGATGTTTTGGCAGACTGTCCAAATGTATATGATGAAGTTAAAAACTTAGAAACTTCACAAAATGAACTAATGACTCTGATATACATAGCAGGCTACGCTGTTCACAAGATCGAAAAACTTAAAAACTGTACATCGTGTAAGAATGTTATGAGGTATGAGTGTGTTATTGCAGGAGAAGATGTTGCTGCGAAAGAAAACACCCAATATTTAAAGTTTATTGATAGAGGGGGTCTTAAAAAACCAAAGCCCGAACTTGTGCATATTTTAAGTAACGTTTTAAAGTTATTCAAACGTTTAACAAGCCCAGTTCACGAAGAAATGTTTTTGGAAAAGAAGTCTCAAAAAAACATGTTGTTTAGTTTAGCAATGGACTTGCTAAAGGAGAGTTCAAACTTGTGTTCATCTATTTGTTTTGAATGTAAATCACCTCATTTTTATATTGTAAAGAGGCTTGTTTCAATTTTTTGTAATATCCTTCTTAATAATTACACCAAAGTTATCAAAGACAGATTAAGCCAGAAAAAAAATGAAAAACGAAAAGTAAAAAAGTTGTCTGGATAAAAACTTTTTCTAGTGTTTTGGTAAAAAAAAAAGTGGTTAACTGTGAGTGAAGAGAAATAATTAGCTTATTTTTATTTTATTATTTTGTGGTGATGGGCAGAAGAACAGAATGTCATCCCTAGGTAAGTTTAATTAAAAACCTATATTATTCTATTATTTCTGTTTGTAGATTTGTTTAGTGATTTTGTATTCTGATGATTTTTAAAAAGTAGGACAACTTAAATGAATTTAATTGAATGTATTTAGCACGTGGTGAAAATAAATCTTTACCGGTAAGCTTTGATCTAGTCCCACAAAAAGTTAAAAATATCATGCGTTGCCTTCATGTAATAGTTTTTAATATTTTATTGCCTTACATAAAATTACTATGTTGCTATGAAACTGTCAAAAAATGATAAAACCTATAGCCTAGAAAACAATTACTCAAAGATTCTCAATTAGAAAAAATAGGTAGCCGACACGATATTGGGAAATGGTTTTAGTAAATTATATCTGTAAATGCTATTGCTTTGACGTTGTATTACAGTATTTGAATTGTATGGCTTAGGCTAGGTTATATGTAAATTAAACCAATTCACTATTATATTCAAGTAAGAATGCTGCATAATAACGCTATACCCATATTAAACCCTAGGCAGTAACATTACTTGTAAAAATAGAGTTTTAGTTGGTCGTCACGAGTTAACGCCGTGCTAACTAATGGAGCGCAGCGGCAGCCTACCGCCTCTCTCTGTGACGTCACGCCAGTAGCATGCAGGCCCGTAGCTAGCGTAGGCCCCGGCTGAGGTCAGAGGAGGAGTGTAGAAGAATGGGTCCGTGTTGTACGGATTGTTGGACAGGTCAGGGCTGGCCTGTGCACCCCACGAGGTTTAAGAGTGTCAGAAGAAACATGTTTCTTGAGTTTCCAGTATATTAGAGTGTTTAAGTGTGTTCTGTTTCATTTTTCCTACACTATTGTGGACCGTCTAAGTTAATAAAATTACTTATTAATAAATGTTGAACTTATCCTCATCGTGTTTTATTTACAAGTGGTTTAATCTCATTTTGTAAAAAAAAACAAAAAAACGAGGGTAGTAACCAAGAACCAAAGCTCAATTAGTGGAGTTGTCTCGGTCAGCGAGGTGGTGGTATTGGTACTGCAATGTGCCTAGTGATAAACAAAAGGGTACAGCCTAATTATTATCTACCCGCAGTCCTATTAACTGTTAAGGTCCTCCTGGCCAGTGGTCGTATCCCAACTAAGCTACAGACTCTTGGGACAAGGGGTCCATGGCCCAGCTGTTATATGCCGAGATCAACGGGCTTACTTCTCCTCAGAAAGAAGTTATGTTACACATTTTTATCGTTAAATAACATACATCGACCCCGAATGGGTTTGAACCAAAGAACATCGGGTTCTGAGTCGAGAACTTTACCCCAAGATCATCGAGGTTAACCACAAAATACATAAATATATATTTATTTCAAATAGTGAATAACAGCCAGTAAAGCGTTTTAAAAGAATCCGAACTACTCTATCTCTCTTTCTCTCTATATATAAATACATATAATAAAAACGTAAGTTTGTCCGCACGTTTGATTACATTTTGTTGGTTTGTTTCCAGTAAACTCAAAACGTAGCCTACTCGTCGGATCAAGATGGTACATCTTTTGTTATACGCCTTTATCTTTAAGATTAAAGGACCCGCGTGAGTGATCACATGATCTAAGGCACTATTCTCCCAGTAGACTATACTGCCGATGACGGGGAGATCGAGGTTCAAATCTTGGTCGGATGTAGTGATGATGGTTTTCCCGCTCTTTATCTCTCCCCCAGGATACACTTTCTCTAAATATAAGCTTTCTCATCCCTAAAATCTTTAGCGAAATTAGTACATAAGCGCATAGTCCAAACGGGTAGTAGGACGCGGTGTTATCTCATCAGCGAGCGAAGTAGTGTCGAAAAAAAATCGACTGTTGCATTTACATTTTGTGGTTACACTATAATTCAAATATATTAACTATTACTGTTAGTTTCCTTGGAAACGAGGGATTTGGAAATATAAACAAACCATTAAGGTGGAATTAATTTTTTTTACACCCATAATAATCCGAGAACATTAAACGTTGTGACTACCTATTCGGGTAGTTAAAGAGCCAACAAACATACAAAGCGAGAACTTGGTACTAGCACTTTCTTTGGGAAACCTTTACTACACATATTGTGAGCATGAAGTGTTAAATTTTTATTTAGGGAAACTATAGTGTGGTAATTTAAAAATTTGATCCTACTAATTATATAAAAGTGTAATGTCTGCTTTTTGTTTGTTTGGTGCTCCATCACTTTCAAACCATTGTACAAAATGTTCTACTGAAATTTTGCATGGATAAAACTTGGACTTCCGGTTAAAATATGGGCTAATTACAAATTACTTCCACTATTTTCAAGATAAGGTTACAAAACACGCCTTCTTTTTGACTTTTTTTCTCAGCCTATATTTACTGAATTTTCATTGGCTCAACTTTTAGTTATATTATACATTACGGTGATCTTGAAAATAAATAAAGTTGTGGTTATAGAACATTAGTTTTTATCCTGTCCAGAACTCGTCACGATACTAGTAGACTATACCTGTATAGTGGTTCTAAGTTGTTTTTCCAATTAAAAGGGTTTTAGCATCTAGAATAACTAGCCAGGAGTTGAAAATGTCCAGAACCACTGTATTTGTAAGAACTGTAGTGACACCTCCATAGTCTTTAGTACGCTGGAGTATATTTCTAGCTGTATAGATCTATCTACCATATTCGTTATAACACCAATGATATCTCAAAGCCAATGCGACGCAGTTTTCAAACGTGAATAAGGTACAGTATAGCTCGATAGTTCAAGGTTCCATATAATTCCCGTCCATCACACATCCTTTTACATAACAGCGATCTGAGATAGAATTATGACCAAGAAGGAAATTTAACGAAAATACTTACAAGTCTTGTAAAATGTTGGGTCTAAAGATTATAATGAAACAGAAATTCAAGAATTTATTAGGAGGGTTGATAATTGTGAGGTTACTCGGCAAAGATAAAGATCGTAAGTGCAAACACATAAAACAAATGAGACTTTTTTTTAAAAAAAATAACACGTACTTATTGTACATATATAACCTATATATTTGCGATATTAAATATGTATTATGTTACCTTAGTTTATCCTGTAAGGTAGCAAACTTACATTGCATTGCTAAACCCTGGTATTGTTTATAAGTTAGGGGCATAGTATGTCTAGAGTCGGTTAAGGTAAGACTTAGCTTTCAGTGTGAACGGAGTGTACTTCAAAAATATTTACAAACCACTTTTTACTTGAAAACATGTTTTTTAAATTTATTCTTCCTGGTTATTCCATATAACTCGAGTTTCCGCTAGTCAGGGATATACTTATCTACAGCGCTGTACTCAGTATATTAGGGAGTCATATCACTGTCACAAACAATGAATGTTTTCTATGGTTGAACCACAGGCGAGTCTCTAGAGTTGCAGATTTCCGGAAGCTAGAAAAGTGTTGCTGGCGTTGAGGTGTAGGTCGATGCCGTTTTGGAATTTTTAATGAGGGAGTCCACTCACCAATCACAGATATGTGAGGTGTTTTAACAGTTTTGAACTTATCGCGAAAATTTGCTTCGCTTTTTCACTTTAAAGTATTGTAGTAAACACACTTAAATTTACCGTCAGCGTATTTGGGGAAATATGGATTGACTCTTCGTTACGTGGATGATTTCCAAAACTCGTTGAGATACTTTCTGCCTTCCTTGCACATCTCAATGCTGAGGTACAGTCTGAAAGAGTTAAATTTAGAATAGAGCGTTGGTAAATTTTAAATACTAAAGTGTGCCCGGCTATTCATGGCACAGTTTCTATTATAGTGATTTTATGGGTATGTGTGTGAGAAAGCCTTTTCCACACTTTGTGTTGTATTATTATTATTATTATTATTATTATTATTATTATTAGCGCCGCGTCTTTCTACCCGTTTGGGTTATACGCACTTACGCTAATGTGTAATGGTAGGCTGATTGTGAGATGAAATGAAGGACCTACAGTTTAACGTGGAATCCGAACCACGGTGGAGACCTGGCATTCCTCACATTCACAAGATGTCTTATCAGAGGTGAAGGAAGGGTTTGGTAATCAGATAAATCTGTGCCGGGACCGGGGATTGAACCCCGGCCGCCAGCACAGAAGTCTGACACCTTACCCCTAGACCGCCAGGTCACCTACCTTTGTGTTGTAAAACCAAATATAAAAAAGAAATCGACCGAGTGTAGAAGCAGGCTTGATAGTGATGGTGGAGAAAAACATTCAATCAAACCAAAATGAATTTTGTAAACGTGAAAACAGTACCATTTTACCCATTGAGAACTAATAACTAAGAGTCATAGGCTATGTTTTATTTATGTAAATAATTAATGTACTTTTTATGCATTCATGTTGACAATTTTTTGCTCATTCAGCTTCTTATCTTAAAGCGTTTCCGCCAATTGACTTATTTCACATTAAAAGGTGTGAGAACCACTAATCTAGGATATTCCAACACAGACTTGTGTAGAATATTCATCATCACTTTAACATTTCCAACAGAACACAGACAATTTGAAAAACTAATCTAATTTGATTTTTAAAGTAATAACATCGAACTTTGGTTTAATTGGATTTACTCAAGCTTACCAACATCATGCAATGCTCTATAATTAAGATAAGTGGACGTACAAGTATTTAACTTTGTTATTTAAAAAGCACAAGTATATGTTTCTGAAAAAAAACCATGTGTATAACGTATTCTAGCTTACTTGAATATTTCGAAAATATTTCAATAATTATTTATTTTCCTAAATTAAGTGCCTAATATACAATAATTTTAAAATATTAATAAATACGTTTTATTTATTTCAAAATAAGAGCTGTTAAAAATAAGGAACAAAATCAAAACATAATACTAAGGCCTATGTTGAACAAGGAATCTAACTATTTAAATATTAAAGTCTCAAGGATAATTTGTTCGATAGAAAAACTAAAAACGATAAACTGGAGCTCGAATACATTTTTGTGTGGATCTAAAACCATACTAATTATATAGAAAGTATATACTTTGGTATAATTTTGTTTTATATACATTTAAAACACTCCCCAAACAAATAGGCTCTATATTACACATGCAATAGTTATTTTGTTTTTGTCAACGTAATGCTAGAAACAGTGTAAGAGCTCATAAACATTCAGATTTCTAGGAAATTGTTGTTTCTTGTTGTTGGCGAGAAGCCAAATGGAAATTGGAGTGTTTACTCTTAATGTTTTATTGCGTTGCAAGTGCAACTTCTCGAAAATAGCTTTTCTCGAGACCAAGATAGAGCAGAAGCGTTTTTTAAAGAAATACACGGCAAGCGTAGCTTTGCCTTGAACAAAATATTGAAACCACAATAAGCGTAGGCTCTGTGTTTAATTTATACTTTGAAATAAATGTTTGTTATAAAAATCTGATAATCTACTAAAACTAGTTAAATATGTTATGAACAAAAAATAAAAATACATTTCTAGGTTTTAGTTACCAGCCATACACATAAATACGTAAAATATGCTCATCATATGTGGAGTGATCACGTGGCAGGTTTTAACGAGTTATAACAAAGATAGTGTTGGAATATTACGTTTATAAGAGTGCAACGTATAGGTAAATATTTAATTAAGAACACGCCAGTTTATTTAAGATTTGTAACGTATCAGTGGACCCCAGCATTTCAGGGCTTCATCTGATCCAAGGTGGGGGGAGGGGGTTCTAGGGGGTCCACACTCATCTGACCACCACTTTCATACCCCCGTGTTGATAATTTTGTTCGTATTGTATTAACTTGAACGTCACTTGAGGCATTCTTAATTGTATTCATCTCGACGTACTAGTAGTTAGTTGGTCCAAGTCGTGTCGGCCATTTTGTTGGTCTACCCAACCTTGCGAATATTTCAAGTTTGTATGGTGCTAGCCGAAGGAATGAACATTCATTTTTATAAAGAATAACTACGCAGCGCAATGTATCAGGACGGGGGTTGGGGCTTAAGGGAATAAAGGGGAGGGGGGTGAGATAATACATGTATCACAAATAATGTTATTAGTTCTTCAGTGTGCTCTTTGGCCACACAAAATACTTTTATTTTTAAATGTCCCAGATTCGCAAACTCCCTGTGCTTACCTTCTTTTTTTCAGACACAAAAAGTGTAATATTCATTTTACATGTTTTCCAGGAGCGTGTCAATCTTGTAAAATCATTAAAAACCGTAGCTACCCATACAAACAATGTTTGGAAATTATCAAAAACGTAATACAAATTAGAGTTAACAAATCATTTGAAGCACACACACAGTTGATTATATTATGGAACGTAATACGAATTCCTCCGGGTCTAGTTTAGCGCCAACGTGTTCGGACGACGTCCTCAACTCTCACCCATGAGGTCAACATTTATTTCTAATACCGAGACAGCTACTGTGGGCTTTGTTTTTCTTTATTGTGATTGCCAATGCAGTTTTACCATCTTCTCTCCACAACATTGCTAGTAAATTAATATTCACCCTACTCCTCCATATTTAAATTTGTGTTGAGTTTGGGACAGTTAGAACGGGCTCAAGAAATGTAGCGTTATAAATAAAATAAAATTTTATTCAGTTTTGTAATACTAATAATTTTATGGTAGATTACTCACATTACTGTCCTTGCCCCTGATTATAATGTGAATGCAAACTACAATACATGGCTGCGAAGGGAGTTGCCAGTAATTCTATCTAACGGCGATATTTAAAACTTCTTAAAAGTCATTCGGATAAAATAATAGTTCAATTAGTAGGTTACTTAAAGGTGATTACTTGATTCAGGGTGGACCAACTGGCAGCCCACGAATCAAATGGGGTCCACGTTCTCTGAAAATGTGGCCTCACAGTCTCCTGAAGGATAATTAGAGGGAAGCCCTCGGCGGGAGATGTGAAATAGCTAATGACTCAAATAAAAATATGTATTTTAAAATGTCACGACTGCATTTTACTATGCATTTATTTGATTAGTAAAAATATATACATATGTGATAATTATAATGATTAGTTGTTTTGTGTGAATATTTGTACATTTTTGGGAGATCAATAAACTTGTTTTAGCAGTCAAATTTGAAAGATTTTACCAACCAAATATACAATTTATATAATATAAGTAAATATAATATAAGAAAATAATGGTTAATGGGCCTATTGGGATTAATAAATATATCATCATCCCATGGTGCAAACTGATCTAACTTATTTGGCTCTTGGGATGAAAAACGTTGGACAAGTCTGATGTACTTATACTAATATGAATTATTATGTAACTATTTCCTCTTAAAATAAATGGCACGAAAATCCGCACGGACTTTCTCGCTCTATTGTTTGAAAATGGAGATATTTACTCAAACTCGCAATATATGTGAAACGAAATAATATACACTAGCAAACCCACTATACTTATGTAAAACTTTTTTTTAGTCCTGGTGTTAAATTTTATAATTTTGTTTTTAAAGAATTAATGTCCTTATTTGTATGTTTGGACCGATAAAAAAAAAACCAATGTTGGGTCCACAAGGGTCAACACTTCATATTAAAATTTCAACTTACAATTAAAATTTTCGACATTTTATTAGGTGTTGCAAATCTTCATGCCATCGCATTGCTATTAAATTCCTCATTTATAATATTATAATATAATATTTTGACCAATAAAAATGTAAATATTGACTATTGAGTCTAAAATGGAGATAGATCATTGTTGTACAAACATTTCTTCTAAGAGTTTTAAGGAAAAACAACATAAACTTTTTGAGGGCTATATTTAATTACTCGATGGCATTGGAGAATTATTGCGTTAAAACTTTTAAGTAGTATCTCTTTAGGCCAGTCTACAACCAACATACCCGCTTGTCGGACTCGCAACTACGCAATCGCAAATGCACTCGTAATTACGCTTTTATTAAATACAAAATAGACTGTCTACAATGAAAAGTCGTAAAACGTAATTTCAACCAATAGGAACAAACAGTAAACATGACTATAAAAGTCAAATTCATATAATTTTTTTCAAATAAGAAATAAATATTTTTTAAATATTTAAGTGGTTAAATACACATGATTTTAATTGAAAATCCTGTATTAATTACTATACATTTCAAGCGTTTTTGTCATAGACCAAATAACTTCAAATTATTTGATTTTAGTAGTCCATCCATATTTGTTTTTTGATTGGCTGAACGCAAGCCAACGCAACTACATAAACGCAAGAGATGGACAATGTTCATCTCCTCCCGACATACGATTGTGTTTGCGTAAGCTATTGTAGACAGACAAAATTACGTTATTACGTAGTTGCGAGTCCGACAAGCGGTTGCGTTTGGTTGTAGACGGGTTGTAGACTAGCCATTTACAACTAAAGCTCACAAAATGGTATTAATATATTTGCCAACTGTAACTGCAACTGAAACGGTTGGATTTATAAAAATATATTTCATATAAAAGTTTTTTATTTTTAATAGTACTACAATTTTGTAATGATAAGTTATTTAGTATCTCAAATAGTTGCGCAGATACGGAAGTTTTTGCTTCTGTAAAGCACACTGAAATTCATTTTCAAGGTAAAATTAAAATAGCCAGTTTATTTATAATCTTAATTAACACCTAGATACGAATTTTAATCAATATCGCTAAAGTCAATTTTGAAAGAATGGGTTTTTTCTTTTTTCACCCTTTCTTAAACTACTCTTAATTCTAAGTTTAAGCAGACACACAGACAGACGTCATTGCAAAGACCACTTTTTGGGATTCGGGGGTCTTGAGACATCGACATCCATCAACATTTCAGGTTTGATTTTCTTTTGCAGTCGCAATACTTTTACCTTTTGTGCTCGAAAAATTAAAAAATATATATATATTTACGTATAGATTGAAAGTTATTGGTTTTATAAAAATATGCTTCTTATAAAATATTTGTATTATAAAGAGACCTAACATATTTGTAATGATAAGTAATTTCATATCTCAAATAGTTTAGAAGATATAATTTAAAGAAATTTACGCATCAGACCGGAGCCCTTAAAGTCATTTTGCCGAAATATAGAGAGAAGCCATTTTGTTTGGAATATTTATACAAGTTTAGAAATGAAATTTAATTAAAATCGTTAGAGCTGATTTTGAGAAAATCGACTTTTTCTCTTTTTGCCCTTCAGTAAACTACCCTTAATTTTAGGGTTAGATATCCAATTCAAAACCCCTCAGGGCAACCCTGTATAAACTCTAGTTACCAAATTTTAGCCTGATCGGTAAAATAGTTTAAGATCTAGTTGGAGGTACAGACAGATAGACGGAAAGTCAAAAACTACTTTTTTGAATTCTGGGGGTCATGAAACGGCAAGATTAATCAAAATATAATGTTCGATATTTTTTTTTTTACGAAAATTAGTTTTGAAATATTAATTTTGAAGGTTTTAAAACCGAAGTCATAATCCAAAATAATTATTTTTTACCCTAAACAAACTTTAAACCTTCTAAAATCAATATAAATAAAATTTGCTGTGTGTAAGGTAGGATAAAAATAAGAGTTATAGCTGTTATATATTATGGTGTGGCGTAGCACATAATTGCCCCAAACATTTCTATTTTATTTTACAAACTGTACGTTTCAAAAACTGTATTAGTAAATCAGAAGGACAACTGAATATTTCATGAGCAAGCCACGTAAATAAATTAAAATTCAAATTATAGCACAGGGCAGTGATTCACAAACTTTCACCTGTTAAGTACTATTTTGGTGCCGATGGTCAAACCAACATTCACCTTCAAGGCCTTATTTTTTATATTGTTAAGTAAATCTGTCGATCCAAATTTTAACGAACCATTAATGGTAACCTATAAAAATCCGTTACAGGGAGAAAGAAAGGACATCAGGTTAACCCCTAGAATCCTTTGCCTAGCACAGTTTTTGAAACCCTGACATGGGTTATTTTCAGTAAAGTCTTGGAGTATACATAAGTACATTGACAAATGTATGTCCTGCCAATTGAGACACTTCACCGTTAACTTCTTTATCTACTACCTTTAGTGAGTGAAGAGATGAAAAACATAAATCATAACATGACAAAACATGGGCTCCTCTTCATTATTCTTTCGTCAAAATATTTCCAACTGCACTCAAAGATAAAACAATACACAAAAGAAATAATCTAAAACGACTTATCCGATTATTTTTTTAAAATTTACCCCCTACAGTCTAGAGTCAAAGAAGAGAAAACAATAAAAATATTAAACAACATAAAAACCAACCATAAGGAACTTATTCGTATCACCTTCCAAAAAAACAACTTGTTCACTAAGGGTCCCAAAGCAAAAAACAAACCAAATAAACAACAATCAAAATATGGAGAGGAATATTAAAATTAACAAAAACCAAATTCTTATTGTTTGCGAATAATTCAAAAGTATTAAATAAATCCTCATCTAGAGACATTCAAAAAGAGTATGTCAGTTTTATACGAGTTTGTATCTAAGCGACATTTTCCCCACAATTTGGTATGTCTCTTTTATTCAATAAATGAAACTTTTTTTTTGTATCACCGCGTCTTACTACCTGTTAAGGTCACACACATATATGACACTAGCAGCCCATCCCGGCTTCGCACGGGGATAATAATATAATAAAAGAAAATACACAATGTTTTACAGTGAGTTTCTAAAAAAATAACATTCATTGAAAACAAAAAACTAAGATATTAATTTTTTTTGTGAATATATTTTCTTAAACTTTTTTTGTATTTACATTGTTTGTTTATATTTTATTTTTTTATTTTTATTTTTTTTATATATTATTTTTCACTTTTATTTTTTTTTGTCATTTTTCAATATTTTTTTTATTTATACTTATACTAATTGTTAAAAGGTCATAACCGCAAAACAAAAGCCATTTAATTTATTGAGTAAGAGCCTCCCTGTAAACAATATTTGATGTGGTTTTATTTTGTGGCAGCAAAATAAATTGATTTTCAGGGGCTCCAACCCGCGATAGGCCAACGTATAATTGACCATGAGTAAAACATTTATTTCGCAGATCGATCCCAACTAATTCGAAGGTTTGACCTTGGGACTTGTTAATTGTTAATGCGAAAGATGTTTTTACCGGAAATTGAAGCCGTTTAAATGGGATTGGCAAATCACTTGGGATCATCGGTATCCTCGGTATATGAGCTAGTTGACCAGCTGCTGGACCGGTCATAATAGTCGCTACAATTAAATTTTCCTTTAACTCCTTAATAAGCAACCTCGTCCCATTGCACATGCTTGGAGGGCTTAAATTTCTCAAAAGCATGATTGGAATTCCAATTTTTAACGTCAGTTCGTGTGGTGGTAATCCAGAAGGGTTCAAGGAATTCAAAAATTCCTGTGGATAATGAACTGTATCTTCAATATTAGTTACAGTGTCTATCGACTTGTATTTTTTTATCTGACCGCTGACTTTTTGAACGATAAGATTGTTTATTTCGTTGACAGTATCATTCTTTACTGATACTATTGCCCTAGAGCACAACCAATGAAAGTCCTTTTCGTGCAAATTCTCGATATCAGGGTATACTGCATCTATTAAATTTTCCAAATCATGGAGTATTTGGCCTAGATACTCATCCAGAATAATGTCACTATATCCGCTTAAATTTGGAGCAGGGAAAATTCCTTCACCAAGTTTTAGCAGTTGTTGTGGGAAATCACTGTCACTTCCATGAAGATGAGCTCTCATATTCGTCCTTAATTTTAATGTTTCAATCGAAGTCCATAAGGGAGACGATTTCAAGCATGCTTTGATGATATCTGCTCGCGTACCTCTGTTAATAACGGGGAGAGTCTGTCGGAAATCTCCAGCAAATACAAAAGTAATCCCGCCCATGACTGCAGAGGAGTTCCTGAGGTCTTTTAAGGTTCTGTTCACGGCCTCTATATGTGCTCTATGGCTCATCGTGCATTCGTCCCACATAACTAATGAGGTGTCTTGTAGTAATTTACCTAGAGGCCCGTTTTTGCGGATAGAACATGTAGATTGTTGCTCAAGATTTACAGATAGCGAAAGTTTAAAAGTAGAATGAGCAGTTTTGCCACCTCTCAAGAGAGTTGCAGCAATTCCGGAGGAAGCAACTGCTATTGCTATCTTCCCTGATTCTCTGACCTTAGCAAGTATCAAATTAGCAAGAAACGTCTTTCCTGTTCCCCCTGGCGCATCCAAGAAAAATATTTTTCGTTTGTCATTATTCACGCTGTCGACTATAGTCTCAAAAGCATGTTTTTGATCTGGGACTAATTTTGGTAGGTTTTCATTGACGAAAGCGGTCAAATCATTTGTATCGTAGTGATGTGCCATTGTATCTGCAACATTGTTTTCTGTACGAACTGAAGAAGGTAATCCAAAATCACTTAGACTTTTGTCATTTAATTGCAACAATCTATTTTCTATTTGTATCAAACCTTCGTTATAAATATTCTCATTGTATGGTAACGCGAAGTCTTGATTTTCCTGTCTGATTCTGTGTCTAACATCTTCACACAAATCATCTTTGAAACTGTCCCACAATTTGAATGGCTCCGATGGCTGACAAAATAAAAGTATGACCACAAACAACTCTCTTAGTTGTATTGGACATTGCAAAAGCGATGCTTCTCTTAGAGTATTTTCCCAATGGTCATCGTTTTCTAGCAAACCTCTAGCACGGCAAGCAGCTTGATAGGTCTCTTTGAGAACTCCGTCCACAGTTTTCAAGTGCTGGAATGAAGTTGGACCGCGTACGTGATGCAGCAACATCCTAAGATAAAAACACTCAGATTGAGAAGGATGAACACCATAGACTCTTCCTAAAGCAGCATCTTTTTTTATTCCTGGATGGCCAACTACGTTCTCACCACGCTTCCTTCTTGTAAACTTATTATTGGCCCATGTGAAATATTGCGGGACTTCGTGGTATAGCAGTGTCTTTGCGAATTCATCTTCATTACAGAGCTCAAAGAAAGCAAGCAAAGTTGTTTTGCGTGGATTTCGGGCCACTTGTTCAGCCGTTTCTGCGGTGAAATACACCCTTTGCCCATTTTCTAAGTGGACAGCTAACTGTAAGACTGTAGGATGGCGCTCGTGGATCGGGAATTCGAATATTCGCCAAGCAGCTTCAGATGTACTGATGTAACGGCCATTCACGTAGTTTTCCACTTCATCATTTGGGTTTCTGACGCCAAATGTAGCTTGGTCCGATCCTTTATTTATGTATTTACAAATGTATTTGATGGCTTGAACTGAGTGGCAGTACTCTACATTTATGTGAGCGTTAAACGTCCTGCACAAAAGTGGAGAATAAGGGACAATCCAGCTATTATCTATAGTAAAATTACTGCCTCTGATATATAGCGAAGCACTCTGTCCTCCATTTGCGGTGTCACGACGACGATAAACTGGATATCCATCCTCTCCGGTCTGAGTTTCGTTGACCAAACGTCGTGGGTATTTTTTTGTGCAAATTCCGTTTTTCATACATGGTGCTGTTAAGTTATGCTCTCCACATGGTCCGTGCACCATATTTTTAGTTACGATATCGAACAGTATCGGATCGTTTTGNTTTTTTTGAAAATGAAACATAGCCTATGTCACTCGGGAATAGTGTAGCTTGCCAACGGTGAAATAATTTTTTAAATCGGTCCAGTAGTTTCGGAGCCTATTCATTTCAAATAAACAAACAAACAAACAAACAAAAAATCAAATCTTTCCTCTTTATAATATTAGTATGATATGATATTACTCTAATGGGCTAATGATGAGGAAGGAAGTATTTTAGAGGTAGTCTACCCGCATTTACGTGGAAGGAGAGTGGGGAAACCCCTTAGGAAAAACCACGCTCAGTAGACCCGACCAAGATTCGACTCCCGATCTCCCCGTCACCCACAAAATGAAACAATTACGGAGACAAAATGTCATAAATACTATTTGCTATTAGTAAATATTAAAATATATCCATTGTAAGTAACGTCTCGTTACTTGTTGCAGCCTACGACTATAAATTTGAAGCGAAACTTGATGTAATATAAACAGTCAACACACCAAATAAACACAACAGACAAGAATTAAAAGTAGTAACATTTCAGAAGATTGTTATGTATGCTATAATGCTACAATCTTGAGCATTTAGCCGCTCTATAACCATTGTATTTCATTATATCAAGGAGGGGCTGTAGGGGACGCGAGAAAAGGTAAGTGTTTTTGCAGTTTTTATATAGACAATATTGTTTGTAAAAATAAATAAAATAATACTTCAGTACAGACATAAAGTTTAAATTTATTCACAAGGTGTCCTTGCCAGTTATTGAATATCTGTCAGGGGTGTCCTGGAATTGAATGACATATTTTATCTTCATTTAAAAAGTTTGTCATCCAATGTTTGACATCTAATGTTAATATGCTCATGTCAAGACCGCAAAACCGCTGACATTTTTTTGCCTTCCTTACATTACCACTCTAATGTGAATAAGTTTAGGATCAATACATCGATATAGTAATTTTATTGGAATTTTGTTTTAGGAGCTAATGGTTATCCCAATAAACTTATAGGCTTATATGTTCCACGGCAAGATAGCTTTGTACAATTTACATTAACCAACTAAATACAAAAATGTACATCACTGCTTGGCTCAAGCTAAACATTAGAGCTCATTAAACATATTTAGTGCGTTCAACTCAAATTTGCAAAGTAGACAGTCCAACTCTGCACGGTATATTAGACTGAAGGAGAATTTGGAACAGATCTACAGCCGCGATGTTGGGCATGACGCATTAATTACAATGTATGAAAATATGAGCTACTATCGTAACTCAAGTTCAATGTTGCATTTATGTGTTTACATTAACACTTGAAGACTTAGCCCTGTGCACCCCGTTAATTTGACACTATGGGTATATCCTAAAGGTTACATTGTGGACCAGAGTTCCACAAACTTAGGTTCACAGTACCCTTAACAAGCCTAATTTTTGCGGCACACTGTTTTGGTTTGGGTACGCGCCGCGGCAGCAGGGAATGGGTTACGCGCCCAGTTCAACGGTCGTACGGTAAATCAGAATTAGGAATGTATAGACTTATTTTTTTCCTGGAGTAACTTCAAATTCCAAGATTAAAGGTTGAAAATATTTTTCTGTGCTCACTTCTTTAATATTTTGGAAACATTCAGTTCACACCGTTAGTAATTTGGCTAGGCCACAGCCATAGCTTCACGTGAAAGCTTTTGAGTTTGTCAGATGTATTAAAAATATTAGTAGTTTAAGTACAAGTTATGCGTGGCATTCTGGGTTGTGGACGCAAGGCACACCTAATTTTTCGCCGCGGTACCCCAGTGTGTTCAGACCTCGGTGGTATTGGGGTAAAGCGCTCGCCTCAGGACCAGATGTTCATAAGTTCAGATCCAGCTGGGGTGGATTTTTCTTGAGCGATGAAGATCCGTAAAATAACTCCCTTTGGAGCGGAAGTAAGTCCGTCGGCCCCATGTCGATTGTTGTAAATAAAATAATCCTGAAAGGTATGTGAAAATACCTTTCCTGACAAAATTGGTAGGTCCTTTCACGCTCGCCCTTAGAAATTCAGTGTGAAAGGCAAGGAGGAACCGCCAAACTTCCTGACTCATCTAGTATCTATACCAGATGGTGCAGGCAACACTAACTAGCTAAAGGGCTGGGTGCATACCCATCTCCAAATTGATAGAAATTAGATCAAACCAGCCGGCCGGTTGTTGACTTAAGAATAAGTAACCTCTGTGCCGCGAACAACGCTTGCGGAACACTGTCCTAGTGTAGCCACGATGGGGAGGCGATAGAGTTTGAACCCAGATCTTCAGAATGTAATATTCATAGCTGTCACGTGACTGACGGGCAGAGCACCGAATGCACTCTACCCCCGGTAAGTGACGGAGCGTGAGAATATCTAATTACCTCTAAGACACTGAGTAGCGAGGAGTATGGGTGGGCATCCTGTGCCACCCTGACACGGGGCTGCAACGTTATTTGAGCGTCAGACCTCGGCACGCGCCGCGAAATGTACAGGGGTGTACTCGCCCGTTTCAATCCACACCCTTGCAAGAGTTTGTCGCCTACATTGTGAACATTATTAAAAAGGCACAGTTTCCAATTAAATGTAAGTTCGTCAAATGTTACAAAGTCTTGGAATGTGAACTTAATATATTTTCGGCTTTAATTTAACTACTAAATAAATAAGTTTGTACTTGTATCGATAGTCACGTGGATAAACGATAGTCTCATCTAATTTGGTTTGCTGGTAGCGAGGAGGTCAGGGTTTGAATTCTAACCGGGTTTATTGAGTTTTTTCCTGAAATGTCCCACCACTCTCCCTCTGTGAAAATGAGGGGGTACATAATATTATCTTCTTAGTGCTTTACCTTCTTCATTTCCACTCCACAAATGTAAATGAATGTGAATAGCCTGGCCAGTAGTAAGACACGGTACAGACAAAAACTTCAACGCTTTCCTTAGCATTTCCATACGCGTTACATTAAGGTAGAAAGGAAGGGAAGGCCAGTTAAGGGAATCATTTTCGCAGTTTTTATGTGAAAACTTTTTTTGATAAAATGAATTAAATATTGATTCTATACAAACATAGAGTTTAACTTTCTTCCCATGGTAATATCAACAGTTCTTGAATATGTCATGAGCATAGCGGCATCAGATGACAAACTTTTTAAATGAAGAGAAAAAGTTGTCATTACATTTCTGGACACCTCTGAGATATATTCAACAACCGTTGATATAACCAGGTGAAGAGAAATAAATTCTATGTTTCTACTGGATAAGTATTTTATTTCTTCCGACTAAGAAATTGTTTTGATATAAAAACTGCCAAAATACTACCTTTAACTCACCTTCCCTCACACCCCAACTTAAAAAAAACTAGTGCGGAGATAATTTCAAGCTATGAAAAACACTTGAGAGTTTCAAACCAAAAGTTGGGTTCAAATGAGTCTACACTTGTTAAGCTTGTTCGTCTGAGTAACGCTGTCAGCAAAGCGACGTCAAGGAGGTTGGGAGGGGGGAAGGGGCTATAAGAGCCGCTGCCTCCTGGCGCTAAGTGAGCGCGGAGCGAACAAGAAGCGAGATCCATTTAGCCCCTGGCATTTCAATATTCGTTAATATGTTAAGACTTGTGCGCTCAGAGAGCAGCAAGAAGGAAAGAAACGGGACAGAGTCGGCGACACCTGCCAAGCCGGGCTAATTGAACCGACAGAAATCACTTCAAGTTGGGAAAACTAAAATGAACAATAGCCCTACTTGGGGAAACGTTGCGAATATTATATTCTTGGGGCGGATAGCCCGGTCAAACACCGTTTGGACACATTTCTCTCCCTCCTACATTAGGTCCCAGAGTTAGAATAGTGTTAAGTGATTAATCCAAAACCATTGGAAAAGTGCAACAAGGATATTAGTTAAATTTAACAATGTTTGGCAAAATAAATTTTAAAATGTTGTCATAAATGACCAAATAATAATGTAAAATATGCTATAGCCGTTAAAATCGCTCTAATGGATTTGTATTTAGTTGTGTTTTTATTAGAAGACTACTTCTACCAATTTAATATCATCAATAATATTTTGGAAATTTTTCCTAAAAAATTTCATGTAGTTTACTGTGAAAAAAAAATTCTCTCTCTTTTAGGTTAACTGGATGAGAAACTATTTTGTAGCAGGCCAACATCCCATTATTTTTTTTAATTATACTTTTTTTAGCGCCTTGTTTTACTACCCGTTCGGGATGTACGCATATGTACTAACTACTCTAATGGTTTTAGGGATGATGAATTTTATACTTATAGGAAGTGTAACCACATTTGCGTGGAGGGAGGATGGAAAACCATTTTTAGAAAACCAGCCGACCGAGATTAGAACCTCAATCTCCCCGTCATCGGCAGTTTAATCAACTAACCAACTAATCAACTAGACCATGCGGCCACCGAAGAGGGTTGAAATTATACTTAATTATCGTTTTGATACATCTGTATAAGGAAATATCTTCGTGTATTATTATTATTATTATTATTAGCACCGTGTATTACTACCCGTTCGGGTTATACGCACTTACGCTAATGTGTAATGGTAGGGTGATTGTGAGATGAAATGAAGGACCTACAGTTTAACGTGGAATCCGAACCACGGTGGAGACCTGGCATTCATCTTCGTGTAGTTCCAATATTATGTGTGACGTTTACCATTTCAAATTAAATAATTATTAATATACATAATATAGTAATACTAATACATCTAATATATTATTACTAGTTCAACCCCAAATAATCATTACGATGTTATTATTCTTTAGTACTATTTTGCGCCTTAAGAGTCTAAACTTTAAAGAGTTGTTGATCATAAAATTGCTGCAAATAATATAACAAATTACAAATTCATTCATAAAAATAGTAATTTTGAAAAGTGGGTATTATTTTATATTGGTATTTGAAAATTCCCATTCATTAGTATACATATAGAGTTTTCCTAACGTTATTAATTTGATATACGCAATGATTTCAAGAGAAGTAAACAAATTACTGTAGCGACCATTCATAAAGGTTGACGCAGACATAACAAAATTTATTGCTACTTTTAGCGTGTTTGGGACACTCACTAAGTGGGTGTAATTAATTCTGAAACCTTCCGCTTATTATTAAATATTAGCTATTGGTAAAAGGCCTAGCCTTCAACTTGTCCAAATATATTTTGCTAATTAGTTGTGATAAACACGGAATGAAAATACAATGTACTACGAAAATATAATTATGTAAAATAGTAAAATATACTCTTTTATAAATACGAAATTCCCCATTGTTTTACACAAGGAATTTCCCTTTTTGTTTTACACGAGGAATTTCCCTTTTTTCAGACACTTTATAGAGTAGGTGGTACATATGAATACATTTATTTATTAATAAAAGTCACCGATGTTTAGAGCAGGTTGAGTTGACCTTGATGGCACAATGTAATGGTTGGTATTGAGCTGTGTGTTTGAATCAGCGTGTTTACAATTCTCCCATTACTTCTTTGGTGCTGACTGACAGCTGACGGCTTTGAACAGTAACTAGACCAAATTATGTATCCCTACGCCGAACCATATTATCTGCAAAAACATGTGTTTAGCAGCTGTCACTTCTGACAATTTAGGTATATACCTAGATGTTGACTGTCAGAAGTCAGCTGTGAGCTGTCGGTCAGCACCAAAGAAGCCATGAAGCCACTGTAGCTAGTCTGTTTAATTTCTATTTGATGAAAATGCTACTATTTAAATATTACAGTTAAATTTGCATTTTTTTAAGATTAACTTTTTTTGTTTCGCCGCGTCTTACTACCTGTTCGGGCTATACGCATGTGTGATAATTACTCTAACGAGGTAAGGATGAGGAAGGAAACGTTTTAGAGGTAATCTATCCGCATTCGCATATAAGGAGAGTGGGGAACCATTTATGAAAAATCACCCTCGATAAACCCATACAAGATTCGAACCCCGATCAGGCTCGTCATTAGCAGGCCAGTCTAACTGAAGAGTGACGTCTTATACCATTCATCCACCGAAGCGGGTGATTATCAAGGGTTTCTGTTTGTTTTTTTAATTTTCTTGTGAAATTCTCTTTGTTTTACCTGTTTTTACCAGACATTAATATCTCCCTTTATTTTACAGATTCAACCAGTACCGGTGTGTCGACCCTAAAAATATAATTGTTTTAATAAATTATTATTATTATTATTATTAGTACCGCGTCTTACTACCCGTTCGGGTTATACGCACTTACGCTAATGTGTAATGGTAGGGTGATTGTGAGATGAAATGAAGGACCTACAGTTTAACGTGGAATCCGAACCACGGTGGAGGCCTGGCATTCCCCACATTCACAAGATGTCTTGTCAGAGGTNTACAGTTTAACGTGGAATCTGAACCACGGTGGAGGCCTGGCATTCCTCACATTCACAAGATGTCTTGTCAGAGGTGAAGGAAAGGTTGGGTAATCAGATAAATCTGTGCCGGGACCGAGGATTGAACCCCGGACCCCTGCACAGAAGTCCGACACCTTACCCCTAGATCACCAGGTCCCCACCGTGTTTTAATAAATATAAGTTAATTCTAGTCCTCCCCAATATATACAAACACCCTATTAACATTACCTAAGAGTTTATAAATGAAGTCACACCCTAAGCGAGCAAAGTTTCCTCTGGGCTGTATTCTCGAGTAGTGTGTGCAGCCTTTAGGCCGCTCCCACGTGATCGCCCGCGCTCCAGAAAACGTTCCCCTCCATTTCCTAGACAAGATTCGGATCGTTACTAATTTGCTCGAATTGCACAAAAGAACCGGGAGGCGATTAGCGAGGGCTTTCACTTAATCTAGGGAAGATAGATAAATAGAGAAAGGAGTAGACAAGTCGGAAGAAAGAGGAGATAAGAGGTGGAAAGTTAAGAGATAATGGGGATCAGGAGGAAATTGTAAAAGAGAAAAGGGGCAGAGAAAGAGAGAGAAAGGAAAATATGTAATATTGAGAGGAGAGTTTGAAGGAAGATGATAGAAAACATGACACAGAGAAAAGAGAAGTACGTGGAGAGGAATAAAAATAATATATACATAATTGAGAATGGATTGGAGAAATTAAATATAGGTAAAGAAGTAACGAATGAAACTAAATTGAAAGGAAAGTTTGAAAGAAGGTTATAGAAACATGAACAAATATATGGTAGCACACAATCGCACAAACTTTCTCATATTGTGTATCATACATAGCTCGAAAGAAATTTAAAAAAAAAAGTTTTCAGAAAACTACCTCTAAATAATTTTTCTCATAAAAATAACACATCATCTTGTTAATCACATACATACTATGTATATATACATTATAAACCAAATTGTTTAAATATTTTTAACAAATTTAAAATTTTCAAAAATTAGTTTTTTATAAATTACCCTAATAATATTTGTTTTCTTATTTATCATGAAAAACTACTCCTAGATACTCATTTTGAACTCAATAACAAAGTCCTTGAACAATTTATACTTTTCTATAATTCATCGTAGGTAAAATACCATTAACTTATCTAATTTATAAAATCCTGTAAAATAGTTACTCGACACCAATTTTGAACAAATTGTTGAAGCCATTTTTTTTAGTACAACTTTACAAAAACCAGTGAAATAGTGAAAAGTGATTTCTCAGGTAGGCACATATGTATATTTATTTATAGTGTAAAAATTTTTGCAGATACCAAT
This sequence comes from Timema poppense, assembly GCA_902141375.1. NCBI lineage: Eukaryota > Metazoa > Arthropoda > Insecta > Phasmatodea > Timematidae > Timema > Timema poppense. Next base: position 42,863 of record CABFOV010001171.1, read on the forward strand.
TTTGAACTAAATAGTGAGTTTTTTTTTTTAAATATTCAAATTAAAAAAACTAATTATAAGTAAGTAGACAAATTTGCCACCAAAAACAAATATACAGTTTTATTTTTGTCATGTCTAACCATTCCCCAGATATACATTTCAAACAAAATCGTTAGCACCATTTCCAAAATGTTTCGCTTTTTGAAAATCACTCATCAGTAAACTATCCTTTAACGATTTTTTTAAACCCCAAAACCAAGTATACAGTGTTATTTCGGAGTCAACCATTCCCTATATGTATCCATTCTAAGCAAACAGGAACAGATAGACTGACAGATAAACATGTTCTCGAAGTCGAAAATTTTCACGATTAATATCAGAAAGTAAAAACATATTTTTTTCAAAAATCAACCATCAATAAGTAAACTACTATTAAATAAATATTTATATGAAAAACAAATAAATACTATCATTTATATTTTAAAAAAACTTACCAGATAGTCTGCCCATTTTGAGCCATTTTAGACAATTAAAATATTTGAAAAGAAATAATCCGTCATTAGTGAACCTATACCTATACCTATATACCTATAAAATCATTTTCACCCCAAAAACCAGTATAGCTACAGTATTATTTTTCATGTCAAACAATCCAAAGACATCATTTGAAATCAAATCATTGGAGCCATTTTAAGATATTTTAAATTTATTAAAAAAAGTCATTTTTAAAATACCCATAAACAAAGTGTTATTAAAAAACAAATATACAGTGCAATTTGTCATGTCAAATCCTGCAAAGATATTCATTTGGAACCAAATCGTTACAGCTATTTTTAAAATATTTAACATTTTTGAAAAATCAGTTATCCCATAAACGATTTTTATCCCCAAAACAAATATACAGTGTTGCCATACCACATTACCCCAAGATATACATTTTAAACAAAATAGCTACGGAAATTTTCAAAAACCTTTAAATTTTCAAAAATTGTTTACGAGTACGATACACTTTAACAAATTTTTGCCCAAAAACTAATGATACATGCTATTTGTCATGTCAAACAAATTCGAGATATACATTTTAAACAAAATCGTTAAGGCCATTTTCGAATAATTGAAATATTAAAAAAAATCATTCATTAATAAACTGCCCTTAATTTGGGGACTAATGTGAGGATAAAAAAATAAATCCCAAGATATAGTCATACAAAATCAAAATATCATGTTTGAACCAAATCCATCCAAAAAATTTAAATCCATCGTTGTAAAATTTACTTTTTCGGGTTCGGGTTAACATAAAACGCAAAGATTCATCATAATCTCTATATAGATTTGTTCCACTATTACAATACTTTTTCTTTATATGGGAAAATAGAAGTAAGAACGAAACAGATAGGATGTACTGTACGTGGAAAGAAATATAGATAATATAAACATAAATGGTAGTGGGTTGGAGGAAGTAAAGAAAAGTATAAAAGTAAATAATTAAACAAAGTTGTGCGCAGTTTAAGTGCACGCCACGATGAGAAAGGACTTAAACTTGGACCTCCAGGAGTTCGGTCGTCTCGGGGGGGATTATGGAGAAATGAGACAAGTGCTTCCTCCCCGGAGGGTTTAGAGGGGCACAGGGTCACAGGACGGGAGCAAATTAACAGGGTGATTACGGTAAGTACTGGTGCTGCTATATTATTAACATGGGGACCACCGTAATCACACCGACTGGAGCGCACCAATTAAAGATTCAAATGGAAAACTACACATTTCCCTTCCAAAATAATATGATCAATGTGGTCACCCCAACGTTGGTTGACGAATACATTTTTCTTTATAATAGCACTAAAATAATTTACATTATCTAGATAACTTAATTATGATAATAAATAATGTGTGTGAAAACAAATTATTATTATTATTATTATTATTAGCAACGCGTCTTACTACCCGTTCGAGTTATACGCACTTACACTAATGTGTAATGGTAGGGTGA